>VMKM01001722.1:0-117113 GCA_008360985.2 Macquaria ambigua | reverse complement strand
ACATTCAATAGAAAAGACAATAATTAAAGTACAGGAAAGGAAGGAAGCCTAAAAGGCTTATTCAGAGTCCTTCCCTTATTCAAACAAATAAAAAAATGACATTGTTACTCATCAAAAATGAAATATACTGTATATATATATATATATATATATATAATATATATATATATATATATATAAGCAGATATGTACAACCAACAGAAGCATCGTACTATAATGTTCAAGATGAAATAAGACATGCTTTTAATTCTGTCCTAAAACTAGCAAGGAAGATAACAATTTCAGTGTCATATTATTTAGAGATTATTTTATATTCGTTTAGAGAGGGAAAGAAGGGTGGAGGGACAGCTGCAATCTACAGAGAGACATTGAAGGGCAGGGATGTGGACCTAGGCACATTTCATGCCTTTGAATATAATGCTACTTTCTTAAATTCTCAACCTTGTCTCCTTGCAGTAACAATATATAGATCTCCTAAATTATCTGTCCCCTCTTTTTTAACAGAATTCTCAGAACTACTATCTGTCATTCACACGAGCTATGATACCTGCATTTTAATTGGTGATTTTAATGTACATGTTGATAATCTGGCAGATACCAGAGCCAAAGAGTTTTTAGAATTATTGGAATGTATGGCTTTTAAACAGCATGTTAACATACCAACTCACAAACATGGACACACCCTGGATTTAATTATATCATATGGTCTTAACATTAATATATCTTCTGTCACTGATCTGACTCTGTATGACCACCACTGTGTGTTTTTTAACAGTTTTGATTATTCTCTGCCAAGTACCACTGAACGTTTTGTTAAAAAACGCTGCATTACCCCTGAAGTAGCCACAACTCTTGCATCACATATCGCAACCTACAAAGATAATGTCTTACCGTCATCCTGTGAAGACTTAGTTAATGATTTTAACCATAACATGAAAACAATTAAAACCAGGTTACCCCATGGAAAAACAGTCAAACCATGGAACTAAAAAGACACTGCAGAATTGCTGAGCGCAGATGGTGAAAAACAAAATTAGTAATACAATATACTCACTGAAAAACTCAAAGAATACAACAAGGCAATTCGAACATCACGGCAACCATATTTCTCAAACCTGATGAACACCAACATTCACAATCCCAGACTGCTTTTTAGTACAATAGATTCTCTGGTAAATCCCAAAACCAACTACAATCTTGAGCTTTCAGGTTCTAAATATGAAGAGTTTGCTGGCTACTTCAGGGAGAAAATAATCAACATTAGATCTGGTATCTGCCAGCAGAACAAGCACACTGCACTTTTTCCTGTAACCTCTGTACAGAGTGAAGTCAAGTTGGAACGTTTTAACCTGGTTGATGCTGAAACTCTCAGGAAAATAGTAACAGAACTGAAGCCCTGCACGTGTTCACTTGACCGTCTTCCAACTTCCCTTTTTAAAACTATTTTTAATTCTCTATCTGAAGACATCCTTGCCATTGTAAATCATTCCCTGCAGCTTGGTGTCTTCCCCACTGATTTTAAAACTGCTTTAGTAAAACCTCTTTTAAAGAAAGGAAACCTGGATATTTTAACACCCAGCAATTTTAGACCAATTTCAAATCTCCCATTTTTAAGCAAAATTTTAGAGAAACTAGTTTTTAATCAGCTAAGTAACCTTTTTAAACTCAAACACTAAATTAGAAATGTTTCAATCAGGTTTTAGGACACATCACAGCACAGAGACAGCACTACTAAAAGTCTTCAGTTCTGGTGCTACTTGACCTGACTGCTGCCTTTGATACTGTAGACCACCAAATCCTTTTAGATAGATTAAGTGAGCATGTTGGCCTGTCTGGAACTGCTTTTAACTGGTTTACCTCATACGTTTACGGAAGAAAATTTTTTGTATCTGTAGATGACCACTCCTCCAAACACTATGAGGTTACCTGTGGAGTACCACAAGGATCAATTTTAGGACCGTTACTTTTTAATTTGTACATGTTACCCCTGGGAACTGTCATCAGGAAGCACGGCATCTCTTTCCACAGCTATGCTGATGACACTCAACTCTATGTGGCCATGTCTCCGGATGACACCGGGCCGATTGACTCACTTTTTAACTGTATTTTAGATATAAAGGCCTGGATGTCACAGAACAGAACCTTTTACAGCTCAACCAGGATAAAACAGAAGTACTGATTGCTGGTTCAAAGGCTCACAGAGAGAAACTGGCCTCCAAGCTAAATACACTAGGACTCAACCCAAGCCAAGAAGCAAGAAACCTAGGAGTAATTTTTGACTCAGGTTGTAATTTTAAGGCTCGTGTGAAGTGTGAGCAAAACAGCATTTTTTCATTTGAAGAATATTTCAAAAGTGAGGCCTTTTCTCTCTTTGAGCAACACAGAGAGACTGATGCACACTTTTATAACTAGCAGGTTATACTATCACTATCACTCTGCTGCACGAGTGCTGACTAAGACCAAAAGGAGAGCACATATTACACCTATTTTAAAGTCTTTACACTGGTTACCTGTTACTTTTCGTATTGATTTTAAAATTCTTTTATTAGTTTATAAGGCACTACATGATCTGGCACCAGACTACCTCTCAGAACTGCTTGTGGTTTATGAACCTGGAAGGCCCCTCAGATCCTCCGGTTCTTCTCTTTTAGCTGTTCCACAAAGCTGAACAAAAACATTTGGTGATGCTGCTTTCAGCCATTACGCTCCGAGGCCGCTGGAACAGCCTTCCAGAGGATCTGAGAGGAGCTGAAAATATTGAGCTTTTTAAACGTAAACTAAAAACCCATCTATTTAGTCTAGCTTTTATGTAGTGTTTTATAATTCTATGGTTTTATTATTTGCTTATTTTACTTATCATTATTATTATTATTTTATTCTTTTTCTATTTTTTATCATCATTTTATTGCTGATTACTACTACTTATTTCATTCTATTTTATTTGTTAACATTTTTACCATTTTATTATTATATATTTATTTTGTGTAGTATTCTATTCTATTATTTGCTTGTATTATCTTTTATGTTTATCTGGTCGTTCTGGTGTGCATTAGTCTCTAATGTCCATTTTAACTTCCTATGTTTTGTCAGTCGCTTGTAAAGCACTTTGAATTGCATTTGATTTGTTTGAAAGGTGCTATATAAATAAACTTTGATTGATTGATTGATTTGATGTTTGAAAAACATTTACCTTATCTATAGACAGCAGTGTACTGTATATTAATAAGAGATGTCAATAGATCTTGTCTGTTGTGTGAAATCCATAGATATAAACAGTTATAAAACTGCTTTATATCTATGGTGAAATCATTTTCAAAAACCTCTTGAACTGAACAACAAGTAATTTTGTAAGATATGATGGATATATAGCAGCTCAAACAATATAGCAGTATAATATAGGGAAAAATGAGACTATAATAAAGAGTTAAATAAGAAGAAGGATGGACCAAAGAACAAACTTTTCTCAATATACCAAGCATCTTCATGAATCTCTTGCATATATGTTCAATATGATTTTTCCAATTTAATCTTTCATATACAATAATTCCTAAGAATTTTGTGCATGGCACTTGGCGATTTACGTTCCATTTATAAATATTTTAGATTTATCTTTGGAGTAAGATTTGTTTTTGTTAAAAAAGATCATAAGGATACATTTACTAATATAGAAAGAGCAAATGCTAATAGATTTGCTAAGGAGTACTACTTTACGAATGCAGGTATCAAAAAACAGGTCCTCTTTGGATCCAAGGACATATCATGAGACCAAAAGAAGAAAGTAAGTGCTACTCTGAGTTGAAATGTGTAGGTGGTAAACCCATTTATTAAAGGATTTTTAGTTTTTGCAGTGTTCCTTGGTATTTTTTGGTTATGACTTGTTGATCTTAAAGCAAAGTACAAATCTAACCTTTCTTCTCTTCTCATTACATTTACTAATATTGAGAGTAAGCTTATTCAACTGAAACCATTTAAAAACAGCAGCCATTTCATCATTTATACACTCTATCAGTGTTTTGAAGTCATCGTGTGAGGCTTTAAGATTGGTGTCATCTGCAAATAATATAGAGAGAAGATTTTTAAAGGTCATAGCCAAGTCATTAATGTATATCAAAATACTAAGGGGCAGAGGATAGAACCCTGGGGTACCCCAAAAAGTATTTTTAACTTCTTAGATATGCAACCATTAATGGATACAAATTGTTCTCTATCATTTAAATAGTTAATAATAAATCATCTTTAAATTAGTAATGAAGTGATATTTATACTTGCAGGATTCTTCCTATTTAAGTTGTTATTAATTTTTACCTCTGTCTGCTGTCCAGCTTGTCATGTAGTCAGTCATCCTTCTGATCGGATCAGGAATAAGCATTTCTTCTTTGTCGTCAAGGAAACCCTGGTAGAACTTTGAGTTTGGGTCTTCCATGTTGTCACTTCGTGTGGGGAGGATGGTGCGGTCTATGTAATCCTGCAGGCTGAGGAAGGCCAGGAGAATTACATACATGCTGTATATCACTCTGCTGCAGAGTGTGGAACAGTGGTTCATAGCATCAGTGCTGCACTAGACTCTTCACACACACTCTGCAGCAACGCCACTAACACACAAAGGGATCCTACCCCATAAACACATTTTTGCCTCTAAATACTGACATGCTGACCACAGCAAAATCTTTTATGCCGAGAGGTAAGACTTTTGTTGATAGTTCAGTCTCGTACAGCAATTTACACCTCTGTGGAAAAAAAACACCTAAGTACAACAGATTGAAATTATCCTTTAGTTGTTGAATAAAGTGATAATATATGTGTTTATATCCTAGTTTATTCTAGATCACTTTCTCTCCATTCAAAATAACCTAAGATTCAGTGAAAAGACAGTCAAAATAATGTCCTGTGAAGTTTTCAGGGTTCACCCTATAATGAACGTATACCAACAGTCTGTGTATAGGTGTGTTTAGGAGAGGTAACTCAGTACCGGCCCCTAGTGGCAGAGGGATGGTACAGCCTCAACACACACTTTTCAATTTCAGAGCACACATTGTGCTAAAATGCGCATGTGCAAGCAGCACAACTTCCATGGAGGCTAATTCTTTGATTTGCTAACACTAAGCTAATTTTAAGATAATTGAACAAATGAACTGCAAAGACAGGCTAATTTATATCAGCACTGAATAATGTCTAATCATAAGTTTATTATAAATGCAGTAGTTATATCCATAATGTTCACACATTTTTCAAGACCCTAAACTTTTGAATAGTTGACCAGTAACACATTATCGAACCCACTTTTTCTGTCCGTATGTGTACATCGGAGATGCTAATGCTAAGCTAAAAATGTTGCCATGCTTATGGTAACTACACTGATTAGCTGCTAAGCTAGGCTTCAGATAAGACAAGCTAGTGGTTAATCATCCTAACTTCACAGAAAAAAAACCCCATCACGTATAAAATAAATAATAATAATAAAATGTAAATAAAAATGTCAATAAAAAAATTAAAATGATAATAGTGTATTGTGAATGAATAGCCATGTTTGTATGAAACGGACAGATTGGGTTGCCTGGATAGATGTATGGTGACATGCATGGTGGACGGACATGGTAGTCCAAGGTATGACAGTATGACCGCACTTACAGGACGTGCTCACTATACAAGACAAGCGTTCCTTAACTCAACACTAGGTGGAAAGAACGGGGAAAGAAGCACTAGACTTCTGTATTTTGGTGTCTGCACATGGCAGGGGTGTTAATAAAAAGGTTAAAGGTTAAAAAGTTACGCTTACATAAAATAGGGATTTATTTCAGTGTACTGACCCAATTTGATATGATTTAAATGCGGTCAAAATCAAAGAAATATTTTTTGACTGGTAAAAGTATACCTGGACATGAGCCAGGTAGCTTAAGTTAACATAAAAATAAAAGTGAGTTATCACAGTTCACGTTATAAAGCAACAGGTTTTTGTGCATTGCTTATTTTACTATACTATACTATACTATACTTATTTTACGATGAATAGCTACGTTATGCTAGCGAGGTAGCTAACTAAGCTAATTGGCTAACATTAATCGGTGCCATGCCATTGTTCCGACGGCCCATTATTCCGAAACCCAATGATCCGAAAAATGTCCCATTGGACCGAAAGCCCATTTGTCCGAAAATACAAACTCTCCCTGCTATTGTTAGTTCAATGGTGCTGAATCAGCATTTAGGAGTGCGTCTGTCTATACACCCATATGTTGGCCCTGCCAATACCACCTTTGTAGGTAATGAAAGTGTTTTTTTCCTCTCTAATTTTCATTCTCCAATAGGCTGCATTTTATCAACGTTTCCATCAGTGTGTTATCTTGCTGTTTTTAGATCAGTCTCATCAACTCTTTTTTAAAATATTGTAAATTTGTCTGCGACAGTAAAATTGCGTGAAATGTCGTTTGGTGTAAGATTGGAAAGATAGCCTATCCCCCACCAAGCACCATGGACATGGACAGTTACTGAACTAACAACTGCAGGGAGAGTGTACATTTTCGGAGCTATGGGTCTTTTTGGGATAACAGGCTGTCGGACAAATGGGCTTTTGGTCCAATTTTTCAGACTATTGGGGTTTCGGAAAAATAGACAGTTCCTTGTTAATCTGGTAACTGAAGCAGGCACCTGTCTGTGGTTTGTCTGGTTAGTTTAATTGTTACTTGAATCAATAAAACACAAAAACAACAGTGTGATTAATGTGACACAAGGAAGGGTTTTTTAATTCTCTGAACCTCGGTTTCAAGTTTAACATGCCATCTATCTAGAAAACATCATTTTGGTGAAGGTTGTGCATAAAGGTCATGTTGAAAGTCTGATCTGGACCGCGAAGGACACGAAGGCTATTAAATAAGCACCTTGCAAAAGCGAGTCCATCATTTCTTAACTAGGTAGTGTATGAATTGGCTGCCAGTCAGTAAGTAAATTAGACCTTTTTTCCAAATCTGCTGTCTTTTCCCAATTTAGCTTTGGTGATGGGAATGGTTTATTTTTCTGATTCATCCACAAATTTTGCCAAGGCCCTAGACAACACAGCAGAATTGGAAGTGAAATACATCAACTCTTTTAAAGGTATGGTGTTTGTGTTTTCATTATACTTTGGTTTTGATGTTTTGTGACCTCTTAGTAGTACTCAAGGGTTTAGTAAAGAAAAAAACAGGAAAATTGCATAAAATAAGGCAGTGCATTTTGTTCTGCTGGCCTCTGTACTATGGATAATCATTTTTGTATTGGAGTGCTTAATGTCATGTCACTACAACATTAGTTCTGGTGTGGTGTCCTGACTGAATATTTGCCACTACCTCGGCCCAGTTTATGAGTCCTTTGCCCAATGTAGTGTGCCATGCATTACTGTGATGTGCAGCTGATATCCTGTCATGTTGTCATTGATGTGTTATGAAAGGAATAGCTCCTACTTATGCAGCTTCTTGGGATATTAAAAAATATAACTGTAAAGCTTTCAACAGTGTAATGGTATCTGTATGTGTGCACTAGGTTGCAGGATATTTGCCAAGGCCCATTTCCAAAAGGGAGACTTTGTGTTGGAGTACAGAGGGGAATTAATACATTCTGAACAATCTCAGAGGAAGAGGATATATCATGGAAGATGTGCTGTCTTCATGTTTGACTTCTACTGGCAAAGAAGAACATGTGGTAAGGATTGAATTTTACATTTCTGAACAATTTAGTTTTCATCATGTCACAAACTAACGTGTGATATTAGTTCATCAGTCAGTGAGTTAGCAACTATTGTGTTGCACTCATTCTCCCATCTATTCTTGAGGGGTTCAAGTGGTACTCGTCGGAGAGTATTAATTGTGTTATAAACTTTACTGATAAAACATTTGCCTGCAGGGTTAAATTTAGTGATTGTTCGGGCCGAAATTCAACTTGCTATGATCAGCAAAGTTCTCATAGCTGTGGAGCAGGGACGCCTGGCAGAATTCAAGGGCAAGACCCTGGATAATATCAGCATTGATCTCGAGGGTACTAATTATTTATCTTTCTTCACGTTTCTGCATAAAAGAAAATTTGCTCATGTAAAGTGATTAAACAATACTTGTGTTTCATACATGTTTTTATAAGACATTATTGGAGCATGTCAGAATCAAATGAATTGCCTTCTTCCTTCACTAACACTAAATTAATTCTCCTACATCCCACCCCCTCTTCCAATCCCCAACCAACTCACAGAGAATGTGCACATGGACAGCGACACTGAGGTGGCGTGTGAGTCAGACTCATAAGGTACGTTTTTTCATATGGTCCTAAATGTGACAATGCTTATGTATTCAAGGATTTAAAACGCATAACTTTTGGTACGTTTACACCTAGCGTCCACACTACTCCGGCGTTTTATAACCCCTAAAATGGAGACCTTTTAAAATGCTGCTGACCCCGTTTTAGTTTGAAAACTCCAGGGTTGCATTTTCGTGAGGACGGGCAGACACAGAGAAGTTCTAAATCGATGATGCAGACACCCATGTTCGCTTCCTTGATTGGGTCTTATCTATGGAGTCATAGGACTGCCATAAAAAAGATTAAATCTGGTTAAGAATAAGATAATAAATATGGAAATATAAAGAGAAATAAATAAAAGAATAAATAAATGTGGATATATAATGTGGATATTTTTCCTTTTGCTTTTGCCAGGAAGTAGACACGACGCTGACTTGTCCATGTGCAGTGTAAATGTGGTAGCAGTTTGTTTGAATCGGGGAAGTTCAGTAATTCAACATTAATAACAAATTACAACACTTACTTTCAGTAACAGTTCCACCTGGTCGTCGGTGCTGTTCCTGCAACTAATCAACCAACTGCAGAGTAGACAGTCTGCTTCCTGTTTACACCGGCACGTGCATGCCCAGTGCACAAGAATGGTCATGTGATATGCGTTTTCAGGCGTGTAGTATTGACGGAGATTATTTCTGAAACAGAAATAAAACGCTTGTGTGTACGGAGATCGTTTTCATTTTTGACGTTGTTTTAAAACAAAAATGTAGTAGTGTGGATGTAGGCTTTGGCTGAGTACAGACACCAGCCACAGAGAGCACTTTAACCAGACAACAGCTACGTTTCATTTTGTTCTGTCATCACGTTACTCACTGAATTAACATTGATTAGTGACAGCTGATATGATCTGCCACCAGAAACATTTGGCACTGTTACCGATCCTTAGGTCCGGCTCGGGACATTTCTAATTTACAGTGATATGACTAATGCTTCTAATGGTTTTCAGAGTCAGGTCACATCTAGTCAGAGGGAAGGGAAGGAGACAACAATGCCACAATAATGTGAGCCATAGGGATGCAGCTCCACAGCAGGGCACCATGACACCTCCATAAGCCTGTCACTGCCAGTCACCAAAAAGGGAAAGAGGTAAAGTTTTTAGAGATTTTCTTATTTAGAAATTTAAAATTTAAACAAATTGCACATTTGTTACCAAATATAAAAATCTTGTTTGTGACGTTGTAAGTGACATTGCTATACCAACCGCCGGCAGGCTTACGTCACTTCAGCAAAAGCAAATAGAATTAAAAAAAACCCAGTGGGCAGTTTTGGTCTACTGTGGCCTCACAGCAGGAGGGTTCTGGGTCCGAACCCACCGACTGGCTGGGGCCTTTCTGTGTGGATGTTTGTCTGTCTCTATGTGTCAGCCCTGCGATTGACTGGCGACCTGTCCAGGGTGTACCCCGCCTCTCGTTCAATGTCAGCTGGGATCGGCTCCAGCCCCCCACGACCCTCTAAAGATAAGCGGTTAAAGATAATGGATAAATGGATTCTACTACTTGGTCCAGCTTGTTATGAGTCTAAGTAACAAGTAAGTAAGTATCATAATATGTAGCATGCAGTGTAATATGCTCCCTCCCTCCATCAAACTCTGATACACACAGTCTCTCTGGCCTCTAGTCTTTATTTCACCCGTTGTTGCATATTTTGCAGCCTTAAAATTTGCGTGTATTAACTTTTGTTCGTCAAATAACATTTCCATAGCACAGAAATATTTATTTGTGTTAATTGTTTTACAGGTCGCTAACCTTTCAAGAGAAGGATGTGGGAGAAAGAGGAGATCATGGCTGTTGAGAAGCACATGATGTCCTTCATCACTTCATGTCGTGTTCTGGGGAAAAGTGACTGTGATAAGTGCCTTAAACTGGAAAAAGTTGCACTCAAAAACAGAAAATAAAATTCTACATTAAGAACCAAATCACAGCTCTCAAGAACAAAGTTTAAAGTGTTAGTGTGTGGTTTGCATTGATTTTATCATTATCCGAAAAACCAGTTGAGTGAGCTCTCGGCAGTACATTCATTTAAAAAGAATGTAAAAAAGACTTCCAGTCAGAAAAAGGAATGCAAGTTTTCAAAATGAAAACCAGACATTTTAAGTTGAATTAACTTGAAAATAAAATGTATACGTTTAGATTAAGCTAATGATAAAATATTAGTTCATTCCACTAAATTCATGTATGATGTTTTACAGTGTACATATGTTAATTACAAATAAAACTGCTTTAAAATGATTGACATCTCTAGCTCATTTTTTAGGCACGGGCAAGCTAGGTGATTGTCTATAGGAAGCCACTAGCTGGAGGGGCACAAAGAGGAGGAAGACATTTTGTAATAGGCTTAATTCCTGACCCAATCTACTTTCAAAAGTCTGTCACACTGACATTAAGTGTGTGCACGTACTTGTTAAATAAAACCACTGCGCACACTGCACTACACACCCAATGCTGAGAGGAGGGACTTACACTCGCCGTTATGGCATTAACTGAGACTTCTGGCTGACGCTTATTGACCTTGCGCTTCACTGCTGCACACAAATAATAAATAACCAGGTTACTTATATTCAATGCAACTGTCATACCATGAATATGATTAAAACTAGAATGAGCCTCGTACGGGATACAAGTGTGCACGTATGCAGGTGCTTCCTAAACATGAGTCACACTAAAATTATACAAATAAATAGGTAAAGCTAGACTTGCAAGCAAGTATGATGGGGTCTAAGCACTGGACCACGAGGTTTGCTGACCCAAGGCGATCAGTAAGCTCAGCGCATCACTGAATAGGGCTTTAACAGGTGGTTTAACACACGTTTGTAGGCTTTGGAATGCTCAGAATCCCTTGCATCACACACTTTAAATGCATGAATCCACCTGAACTACAGTATAAGTAGCTATTACACTGCAGCTTGAAAATATGAATGCGTTGGCATTCATGCATGTGCTAAATCCACCCACTCTATTCTAATTTTGTTACAGGATTGTCATGGCATACCCCTTTTACATCTGATAATCCCTTCGCATGGTGAGGGTATACTACAATGTAAAATTAGGATGTGTCTACAGTAACTAACAAATTTCGGCATATGACTCTAACTAGGGTGCAGATAGGCCTAGTTAGCTTAGCCAACTAAAGCCCTTCTTTGTACCACATGAATCACATTACTATCAAACATGAATAAATATCAAACTAAAAGGATTGAATGCAATAACATAAAAAAATATTCATTACAAAACCAGGTGATTCACACCTCTAACATGTCCTGGTGACCCCCCAAAAAATAAAACAAAAATAATAATAGCCTGGGATTTAGCCAAATGGGTGGAACTGGACCTAGTCATACAACTTGGTAGCGCTAGTTCAGTGAGCATCACTTGGAAAGGTGGTGGACAGACAGACCGACAGAGTGACCTCTACAAAATCTATGGAGAATAGATTGGAGAAGATTCCACGCAGTGGCATTAAGTAACCCAACCTGAACTTTGAGACGTGTGTAAAATGTTTTCATAGACCTATCTCCCTATCTCGACATGAACGTTGTGAACATTAACGTTAGTTGTTTTTGAGTCTGTGAAAAGTTTATCGTGCATTAGGTTAACGTCAGCGTTAACAATAATAAATGAGACAATTAACTTAAATATCGATAATTTGTGGTTTGGCGAAGCATTTTAAAGTTTTGTCTCAGGTAAGGTTAACGCTGTTGATTTTGTTGTTCACCGTTAACACTGTTGATTTTGTATGCATTTTTAATTTCTCCTAACTATTTGGGATTAGTAGGACCTGATAAGCATGAATACTAAGCATTGTCTTTGAACAGGAAGTAGTTTTTGAAAAAAATGATTTCCTCGTGGGGATAATGGGTTTGTTTTACTGTATAACACAATAAAGTCACCAGTGTAAGTATAAAACTGGTTATTTCAATGACTGAACAAGGATTTTGCAAAACAGAAATTGCAAACAAATTTATATTACCAAACATGTATCACAAAAAATAAAATCAATGTAGACTAATTTGTACCACATGCAAGAACTATTTATACCCTATAGAGCCAATAGGAAGCCTCAATACATGCTTCTTCCCCACCTCCTCATTAGCATTTTATTCTGTTTTTATGTAAAGCAATCTGAACTGCTTTTGTATGATATACTGCTATCCAAATACATTTGAATTGAATTGAATTTCATGCAACTAGTGTGACTAGTGAACATTTTGGACCTCACTGGTTGACTAGTTAAGTCAAAATGTATGTCACTAGTTTTCTAGTAAACATTTTGAGCCTCACTAGTTAACTAGTGCAGAAAATTGTAGGTCACATGTTAACTAGTGAGCTGAATCCATGTTTGACTAATTCAGGGCTCTGGACCTTTTTCCACTAGTACCAGCACAAAATTTAGGAGCGCCGCTTCGACAAATCGACATGCAACGCAACACATTCATATTTTTTCCATCTTAACGATATTATTAATTAACGGACTACAGTTTTTTCAGTGCTATACTATTCATATCTATACAACCAATGTGTTTATGATTAAACTGTTTACTAGAGCACACAATTGTTTACAAGAGCACAAAGCTCTTCATAGATCTAGCCTCTTAATTTTGCTCTCAAAGTGCACCAGATTGATGCATTTAACTTTAAAATGTACAAAAATGTACCCCCTAGAGGGTCTGAGGTCCACCCACCACAGTCTCACAAAATCCTGTGGAAAACACTGGCAGAGGCTTTTGCTGCTGCGGCCGAGGATGTGCGGCCGGTGCCGGAGTACTCCGTCGGCAAGGCAAGGATGGTGCTCCATCCATGGATCTCCATGCAGGTCGCCCGTGTCTCCCCTCCCCTCGATGGAGGAGCTGGAGTTCGGCAGCAGCTCGCTCACCCCCTCTCTACCAAAATTGTCCTGCTGGCGATATGCAGTTCTCTCCGGGAGCTTCCGGAGATCATCAAGAAGGTGTCCGGATGACATTAACACGATCCCGTGTGGCTTCGTTTTCCTGCCATCAGGAAATACCAAGAGGGGGCGGCAGCGGAACCTAGGAATTTAAAGGCACCTTTCTCCTCTTACGTCCCCATCACCAAGGTAGAGGGGCTCAAGGAACACGGCTTTCCTGATTTTGCTGTTAGATTTCAGTTAATAAAATAATCATCTATAATTTTGGCCTTGACTCTCTCTGAAGTTCAGTTTTAAGCTTCTATGTGATTCATATGACTCCTCATATTCTGCATCCAGTTTAATGTTACTCCCCTCTCCCCTAGACCAAATTGGGATCGTAACAGAAAGTCTGACACTGATAATACCTGCACCTCATTATAGAAATGACTCACATCAGGGGCACTAGTGTGCACTGTGCATGTAAATGTTCTTGCCTAATAAATTCTCTTCCATTCAACAGACACAGTTAAGGCTGACAGGAAAGGAATAGCAGAAATCAATTATTGTATCACATTTTTTATGTGCAAAGGAGTCTTCAAAACATTCCAAAAACCAACATCAAACTAAAATATTTAATATTTGCCTTTGATGTAAAAAGTTTGTTTTTGGCGCCTCGGGCCTCAAGAGCAATGCTGAAGTTAAGATACATCCGCATGCCACTGCAGTGTGCAGCGCTACAGTGTACATCAATGAAAGTTTAATATGTTCTCAGTTACTTTGAAATTATTCATCACATACTGGCCTGTTTCATCAATAATCAGCTTTGCTGGCACACTGTGAGTATGTGTGCTGGAGTCTGATCTGTTTAAGTGGCAAAGAAAGTTCACATACAAGGAACATGACTCTGTAGGTCACATTTAAGATTCACATTATACGTTCAATTAAAGATACGAAAACTATGAGGCTAATAGAGTATAATTAGTTGTGTTGTGCCTCAACAGGTACTCAGACTTCTGAATGTGTAGAAAATCTGCAAATGGGCACTGAGATGGGTAAGACAATGTGTAAATATGTGGCCAAATTTCAACAAGTAACACGATGTATGAATGACTGGGACTCCACAAATTACAAACATAGAAATATAGTGAATAACAGTGAATGATAAAACAGGCCACACCAGTGGCAGTCCCTTCACCAGAGGGCCTATTGGAGGCCCTGTATTTTTTGCATCATTAATTATATAATTAAATTATATATTATATTTTTTCAATATTGTTGGATTCATTTCAGCAATAAATTGATGAATTAGTTAATTTAAATTTCTGAGAGGCTGCTGTTGATTATATGATTATAATTCTTATGTGAGTCAATAAGAATATTGTCCAAAGACTGGTGACCTGTCCATGGTGTCTCTCATTCAGTGTGTGCTGACTCCAGCCCTCCACATCCCTGAACAGAACCAACGGGTATGATTCATGGATGCATTTTAAATCTGGAGTACCATGACTATTGAACAGCTGAGTATTTCACAAGCAATCGGTCCTGTAATATAGTATTACTAAGAGAAAGCAGCAGATTTAGGGAGGAAAACTGCTGTGCACTGTGACTGGATCATACTATCAGTAGTGAAAAGCCAAGGGCAGGTTATCAGAAGAGGTACAGCTGAATAACTACTGAACCTCTGAGACAAAAAAGGAGATGTGGCAGAGAGTGACTGATGGTTGTCCTCTTTGTACAGTATACTGATGCTGTTTGGGAATGAGGAGCAGCTGGGCGGGCAGGTGAATGGGTCAGCTGATGAGATACGGTGGGAAATTAAATAGTGACGGCTGGTGGACAGGTGTGAAGGTCTGGAATGACATGAGAGGTTAGTATGCACAACACAGACATGAATCAGAAGAGCTAGAGACAGAAAAGGGAAGACAGGAGGATTGAGCAGCTGTTGCCATGACGGCAGACACTTTAATTTTGATACTAAATAATTTTCATTATTCAGCTATAACAATGCCAGAGTAAGGAAACAGCTTCTCCTTCATTTACAGGGAGTTTGTGACATTTTTTCCACCAGCAGTTTTTCCATTCATTTCAAACATCAGCTAATTATCACAATGACAGAGGTCCTGGTGGCCAGTCTATGGCTGACAGCACATGGAAAAACCCAGCAGTAACCATGGCTCTGTTATTTTGAAGTGGAAACATCTTTGTCTATTTGGCCCAGAAAGTGCCGGTACAGTACAACGTGTTCCTTTTTGAATCCGAAAGCAAATAAACAAAAGTGGATAGGATCAGTGTTGGTAATGAGAGTATCAAGCAGCAAGGTTCTGTTTTGCTTCCCAGAGACCAGCCTTGTGGGAGGCTGATAAGAGGAAGCCCCTCCACCCACGTTCCTGCAGCCAGCTACTACTCCGATCATGTGTTACTCTTTGGGACTTAGGGATTTCAGCCTTATTTTCTCTCATCTGAGCTTTTGTTGGCAGTTTATTAAAGAATGTGAAATGAAAAACAATGCACATGGCAGGTATGTTCCACACAGAGCCATGAGTCAGCAAGTTTCCAGCCAAAACCCCTATGGCAGCTGATTGCAGCGGTAGATTCCTCCTCATGCTTGATAGATATGAAAACCTACAGGTTTGGGCCAAGATGGTATGCAATTGAAGATCCTAGATATATTATATACTGTATGTACACGCATACTTGATTAAAGGACAGTGTTCATTTTGGCAACTGATTTTGATTCAGTTTTGACACTTCAAGTCTATTTTCTTTCGTTTTACATGCATAACTACTGTGATTGTGTGTTGGGTTCTGTATGCTGTCAAAACATGGGTGACACTCAATACTGTGCCTCAATGCATCCTGTGTAGACACGCACGGAGCACTGAAGCTGCTGCAGCTGCTCTGCAAACATGCTGCTGCTCATGCTACGCTTCCTGTGTCGTTCATGCTCACCTAGCATTAGCACAGCTACCTGTTCTCTCCACTGCAGAGCAGCTGATCATTCAGAAGCTGGATTCACTCACTTGTTCACTAAAATACTTCACCGTCTGAGTTTAGCTTGAGAGGAGAAGCTAAAACATCAGATAGCGTGGTGACATTTCTTCAGCCAACATCTAGAGGAAGATTTAGATGGCTGACCGTCGACATTAATCCTGGAATTAACTCATCCTTTCTGATAGCAACACTAAAGACTGTAATGTTAATGTTACATCCGCATCCACAGAACTTGATAATGTTACGTTAGCTTACCTTGTTATATGTCAGGGTGCTGCCCGCATGTTTTCCTAGTTTGTCGCAGTTGTTTTGTTGCTGCTTCTTGTCTAATTCTCAGTGGATTGTAGATGAACTTAGTCCATAAATCAGTTTCTTCAGATAAAATCACTGACAGAGACAGAACATTACTGAATACAAGATGCTTCTTATCAACAGTTGTGCAACAGGTCAAACAGCTAAATCAATTGAACAAGAGAGGTGGAGGAAACTGTTACTGATCAGGAGCTACAGTGTGATTCTGCAGATACATGCAGGTCATTGAATAATTATTTCATTTGTCCATTCGACTTTCACAATATCGTTATAGTAGAGTATCGGTATAGTTTTTATTCGTTGATGAAAAATGTGTCTCACTTGAATTTCTGCAGTTCTGACCTTACCCAAATGTGTTCAAGTGATCTTTATGAACCTACAGTAAGTGGCTAGAAAATGTTTTTAATTCAGGATGCATGCAATCTCTCACTTCACTTATCAGTCACTCACTACATATACCAGCCCAGATCCTTTGTTCCTTTGTCAGTTCATCCTAGTTGCCATGTTTCTGTCTTGCATTGCCTGCCTGTAAGCTATTATCATAAATAAATCATTGAAGTCATCCTGCTGCCCCCTCTGTCTGCACTTGGGTCCAATCCTGCATTTCCTGAGTCATGACAGGGGATAATATAGTACACCTGGGTCCATATACAAACATATTGCATACATCCATGGTTTCAGACATGACTGTAGTGAAGAGAAATTCTCTTTAGAAAGGAAACCACACCACAGTACTATCCAAATGACAGGAAATATGCAGATAAGGTAATGAGGCTTGTATATAACAACAGGCTGGAGAAAAACATTACATAGCATTGGTGATTTCACTCAGAGGCTTCTGAAAGGATGTGTTAAAGTTTGTGTTCCTTCACTGGACAATAACTTCCTTTTAACTGTGATACCCTCTGATGAACAACACATCCACTCTGTTAACATAATCAAACAGCTGAGTTTATTCCTACCTTCCATTATTTACAGCCTGCAGTAACCTTTTCATTGGTCCAGTTTAAGCGATACGTTTACCAGTGATGGATAGCCACCTAAAGGCAAAGTACCTTATAAAGACAACATGGTCACATATTTCCAGACTTAACGAGCTGATGAGGACCACTTGAATGCATCATTAAATATACAATTAAGTGGAGCGGAATAGATTGTAGGTTGTGAGGGAAGTACATTGTTTGTGTCAGTCAAATTCTGGCAAAAGACGGTTGCATTCCTTGGCTGCATTTCGACAAGCCTTTGGGATAGGATTTATGACTCATTTAGTCTTGTAATACAGACCTCACAGGAGGAATTCCCTGAGGTGGGAAATACCTAAAGATTTTTTGGAGCCAGTATCATGTGGGGGCCACGGTGACTCAGGAATTCTGCTGCAGGTTTCAAGACAGCTAGCCACAACCAGTCATTGTTTTGGGTTTACAGTCTATCTGTGCATAATCTCAGATCAGTGTATGCAGTTGATTAAACACATACACTCACACTGCATTGCATTCAATCACACATATATGATAAATACAACAAAGTCCCTGTAAATGTATGTAAATACACTTTGTTGTACTTAAGACATACCTGAAATATATCTTGAATTACCACAAATTATATTTTCAGATATATTGTTGACATATTCTAATTATGTATATTAACAATACATACTGAATGTACTCAAAAACATACTTTGATTTCTACACTTAAAATGTGCTGTTTTAGGCCTACATACTCAAATCACATTTTCAGGAATGTAATTTAAATATTTGAAGTCTGTCTGTCTTGGGTTCATAAATACAGGTATTTAGGTAACACAGTGTAATTATTTACTGTATACAGGGTATCAATAAAATACTTAGTGTAAGTACAGGGGAAGAAGACAAGAGGAGTATATTAATATTATTACTGGGTACAGGACAAACAGGGAAAACAGGGTAACACTGTTGATATTGCAATGAAGTACCATTCATTTTTAAATGATGACATATTTACAAAAATACTTTGGGAAATTGCAATGTAAAAAGTGTTTAAATATGGAATACTTATCATCATAAATGTAATATACATTATTGTTTCTAGTGGACAAAACATTAGGCTAAGCCTGGGAAGAAGCATGTATCTCTGTATCTCTAGCTATTATATAGTTATGTTTATGTTTTTGAAATGATGATAGAATACTGGGGAACAGTAGTAGTAGTTTGGGGATCCAATGTGGGATCCATCTGATGATCCATACTGATGTCAGAGGAGAACCTACAAGAGCTTTTATGTCCTGTCATATTATTACATCACAGGAAGGCAAATACATATACTTTCACTCACAAACAAACCTTACTGAGTTTTATTGGATGCATACAGTAGAAGAAATATTGTGGCGAGCTATTCATAAATTCAACAAATTACATTACTATTTTCTGTTTGTTTTATTAAGTAACAGAGAATTTTGACCGCATCTTCTTCTTCTTCTTTTTAATGGTGGATTGCAACCTGGCGGAGCCAACATTTTACCGCGATTGCCGCACGCCGAAATATCTGCCAGCTTGTTTGCTCACTTGACTTTAATTCAGTTATATTAAAAATGAATGAAAAATGAACGTACTTTTAGCCGTAACAATTGCAACCGCGGTCGCCATTTTCGTATGTTGGTGGTCCCTCCCCTTCTGCTACGTAGCCAAGATGGCGACCATTGAGGGTGAGAGGTGTGCAGCGTTCCACACTCAACTTTCTGACCGTTATGAGTACATCATCTGGGTACTCATAGTACACTGCATTTTGCCATACTTACCAGTGTGAACGCACTTATGCACTCAAAATATTAAGTGTAGGTACGGAAGTACGCGATTTGAGACACAGCATAAGAGTCTACAGCCATGCTAGCAGCTCTGTGAGGCTGTACTTGGCCACAGTAGTGCTTTAAGCTAAATGTTAACATCAGCTATGCTCACAATGACAATGCTAGCAAGGTGATGTTTAGCAGGTATAATGTTTACCATGTTCACCATCTTAGTTTAGTGTGTGTGTGTGTGTATTGTGCTGCTGTATGTTCTCTTTCTTCCTGCTCTCTCTCTCCCCCTTCAACCCAACCGGTCGAGGCAGATGACCGCCCACCTAGAGCCTGGTTCTGCTCGAGGTTTCTACCTGTTAAAAGGGAGTTTTTCCTTGCCACTGTCGCATAGTGCTTGCTCATGGTGGGAAAGGTTGGGTCTCTGTAAATATAAAGAGTCGGTCTAGACTTGCTCTACTAGAAAAAGTGCCCTGAGATAACTTTGTTATGATATGGCGCTATATAAATAAAACTGAATTGAATTGAATTGAATTGTTAGCATGCTAACATTTGCTAACAAGCACAGAGTACAGCTGAGGTTGTTGAGAATGTCATTGGTCATTAGCCAAATAAGTATTGAACAAATGAAAATGTTGACCTGATGATGGTGCTAGAGAAAAAGTGAAGTGATCACCAAAGTTATTACAATTCGTACTGAGGTGAACATGAATGTCTCAACCAAATTTCATGCCAATCCATCCAATAGTTGTTAAGAATTTTCGTGGGAAATCACAGATGGTGGCGCTAAAGTCAGAGGATCACCAAACTTGAACTCAAGATTCAACTCCTGGGAACCACAACTGTGTCTGTACAAAACTGTCCCAATTCATCTGGCTGATGTTGAGATATTTCACAGGGTAAGTTAAAACTCTGACCTGCTGCACTTGAGGAAAAGTGAGGAGTATTTCGGGTTCATCCTCTTGGCACCATGGATAGCTGTACCAAATTTCAAGGAAATCTATCCACTAGCTTTTGAGATAGTTCAGGATGAACCAAACCGACAGATCGACATTACCATCCCTAGAAACCATGCAGGCTGTAAAATAAAGTGGTCTCTTGTTCACTTCTTTTTCAAGGTAATTATGAAATAAGTATTGGGAATGCGGCTTGTAATACTGTATGTAGAATTACTTATACACTACAGTCTATCACCACACAATACTATTAAACAGAATGCAAAATATGTCCATCTCAATGTTGAACCAGATGTTGCTTGAAGACCTGTGGCTCTGAACTGAATTTGGAAGCGTGTGGATAAAGCTGAATAAGCCTGGCTAACAGGTTTACATATTTAAAGTATATTAAACACATATTTGTAGCATATTAAAATGTACATTAATAGTTGTCCAAAATACATTAGGTTATATAAAGTACATGGTAAAAACATCCACCATTGATACCATAAAGTGTACTTAAGTACACGTAAATACAAACACGAACAAACACTCCACCACTGACCCAGATCAACCACAGAATACACCTTTAAGACAACCAAAGCCATGGGATTTATTAACATAAAGACATACAAACAACACTAAATCAAGGCTAACATAAAACACTAAGTTAAAACACAACAGCCACACAAAATCCCAGACTAGGAGGCAGCAAGACTCGCAGTCCCCCACATCAAATGCCTCAGTCCTCGGATGCTGGCAAGGAGCTTTAAAACACTTAATTCCCAGGCCAGGTGTACCTCATTGAACAATCAGGATGCAGCACACCTGGGCAGAGCTAGAGAGGACAGAAGAGGAAAAGGGACAAACAGCACAGGGAAACACATACACCCATAACACTGCATTAGCCAATGTTTTTGACATTAACGTTGAATCCTATAGTTACATGTAATATTAAAGGGCTCACTTGGAGTGACAAACTTTCAGAGAATTATCACCCACTGCTCAAGCTCTACTGAGCACTTCTGCCTGTTTTTACTTCTTGTTTTAGTTTTACTACGGGGACCTGCAGGCAGAGAGGCGCTCCACGACCTACATCGTTCCCCCAGATGACCGCAGGAAGTACAGAGTGGGACAGACGTTTTATCTGGGCTTTTAAGACTCTTAATTTGAATGACTTTTAATGATCTTATTTTAATGGACTTTTAGTAATTGGTGGGCAATATTTTAGATTTTCTTTTTAAATAACTTTTACTTCAGTATCCATAATTATTTTTAACTAGCTTTTATTGTTTTATATCTTTTTATCAAAACTGGTGTTTTTTTATGGGGCTTTTTTCCTATCTTTATTCAAGAGCATGGTCTTTCAGTTTGAGAGCATGTTTTATTGATTTCATGTTCAGATTTTGTAATACTCTCCCTCAAAACCCTGCTCTCGCCCTCAAGTTGTCCCTGCTTGCACTTGGATTTGCTCTGCTTCTGCTCAAACTAGATGCTTGCACTCAGATGTTGTTGCTTGCGCAAATTTCCTGTGCTCTCCCTCAAAACCCTGCTCTTGCACCAAGGCTGCTTCTGTGCGCTTGTGGAATGTCTGCTCTCGGATTTCTGCTTTGCTCTTGGATTTTTTGTGCATCACGCCTGTCAAAATTCCCCAACCAATAGAATGCCAGCTGTAATGTTAACCAATGAAATGATCGCTGCCTCGTTGCGGGTGCTCACGCTTTACTTCTTACAGCGTCCCGCACGGGCGGTTACTCTTTAACCGGGTTCATCCACTCCCGCCCTCCACGGCTTTATTATATGTACAGTTAATCAAAGCCGGCTGAGGCATAAGCGAACTAAACGCCTGCTTAGGGCCCCGTTGTCCCACAAGAGAGCTTGATTTTTTTTTGTGATACTGGTATATTATATTATGTCAATGGTAATCATACAAAAACGTAATATTATGTTAACGGGCTGGCTAGCAAATACTAATGGTTTAATCCATTCCTGCTGCCTCTGTCAGAGCTGGTGTCACGTTCATGCGCACTGTAAAGGACGTTAACTGCATTTTGATGCAAGCACAGTCAGTCAGACAGTCCCCTCCTAGTCGAGAAAGCAGCAGAAAAGGACATATCCTTCTGGAGGTTTGTTTGCATGACTAAATACAACTAGGTGGATTAAGATGTCAAGGCGATTTAGGGACGTTTAGGGAACGTTAACTTTCCTAAGACAAGATATGCTAACATTAGGCTATTTTTGTAAGCTAACATTAGTTAGTTAGTTACTTAGTTAGTTAACAACATAGCCTAGGTATTATATCTTATCTTAGGAAAGTTAACGTTTGAATAAACATCCCTAAATAGCCTTGACATCTTAATCCACCTAGATGTATGTATAATAGCAAGGTAGCTAACTAGGTAGCTGGACAAATTTCGATTTTAATTGGCAGATAGCCAGATAGCTAGCTACGGTATTCATAGTTGGTTTGAAATAAAAGCAAGCTAACTTTTTCATGTTTGTATAACGTTACTGAGCTTGATGCTGATACTACTAGCATTTTGTGATTATTGGTAAAATATTTCACTTAATTAACTAGTTATAGATTAGTTTTTGAGTATGCTTTATCTGCTGTGTAAAGTAACTTGTAGCTGGGTACAGTGTTGGGCAAGTCACTTTCAAAATGCAATATATTACATATTACTAGTTACTTTCATTTGAAAGTAATAAGTTACTTTACAGTATTACTGTCTGTGTAATATGCGTTACTGATTACACTACTTTTTCATTACTTTCACCAAAATAACTGCAGAAGTATGACTAGGCGAGGGTAATGTTGTTTCATAGCAGGTAATCAAAGCACAGAAGCTCAAGTTTATTACAGTTCATACAAATCCAGTGGTGGGTGATATTGTATAGCCTAATGAAGGGTCTCCTTTGGAGTGCAGATCTGGCCCATTCATGCATTTGCATGCAGTGGTTATCACTTTGTATTAAAATCGCCCACTGAAATTAACTATAGTGTGATGATATAGAACAATAAAATAGCCTACACCTTGGACCCAGGGATGGGCAGGCAGACAAAGGATCAAAGTCTGATTTATGGGTATCAATTATGGGTATATATTTCTGTACTGAAAGTAAGCTCGAGTTCCATAAACTTGGTACTGATAACAGCTTAATATTATTTACATTACCATTTTTGGGTCTTTGTTATTATATTGCAATATCATGATGTCTTAATTAGCTAGTTATAGATTAAGAGTTGTTGTTTTATGTGTACAAATTGCTGCTGAGTATAATAATTTATGTTGGTAAAATAAACTCATTCTGTTTCATCAGCTATGTAATCATACTAGATGAAACGTCCCCAGGAGCAAGCTGGAGCACAACCAACACCACCTGCCCCTGATACATCCCCAAGTGTCAGTGATGATCTTGCCACTGTACATTCAGCACTGCAATCCACCTCCTCAGCTGATGCTAATTAGCAGGTGAGTTTTCAACAAAGGGTAATTTTCCCAGATCAATATGTTTATATGGATAAACCATGCCTTTTGTGAGATCTTTTTTGTTGTTGACAGACACATTACCTTTTAATATGACATGGTTAGCTTTTTTTTCTTTTTTTATCTTAGGTCCATCCTTCTCTGCAGGTGAGGAGCACTTACCAGCACCTGCATCCACTGATCCTACTGTCTCTTCTGTGTCTCTTTTAACCTCAGATGATGTGGCTGGTAAGTTAACAGCACAGCAACCTTTTTATTAGCTCAGTTTACTGTAGAATATCCTGAGATGAATATTTTGTATTTTAATTATTCACTTCATTTCCCTATAGGTCCTTCTACGTCTGTGGTCATTGAGATCGATGTCACTTCTACTCCCTCAGCAACTTCCAGCCTGCACTGTGGATCAGCAGCTCCTCCAGGTGACCCAGCCGAGTGGTCATCTGTCCTGTCCGACTACAGTCACAAAGGAGACTCTGTCTGCTTTTCTAAGCTCAAATTGATCAAGAACTACTTGAGATCTTCCATGGCACAAGAAAGACTGAGTGGATTTGCACTAATTAGTATCAACAACAAACAAAAGATCTCTTATAGTGATGTCATTAAGGACTTTGCCTCCAGAAAAGCAGGAAACACAGATTCTAAGGCGTATACTGCTTATCTTAGTTATTTGATTTAAATTGTAGTTGATTGTAGTTCTGCACTTTTGCATGTTGAAATTGTTTTAAACCAAAAGCAATTCAAGTGGGCAACTTGTTTACAGTAAAGGCATTGTCTGCTGTTTTATTTTGTTACTTTTCAGTACACCACATTCAATATGCCACTTAGTACTGTATCGCTTTGAATATTGAAGTGCAAATTTACAACAGACCACTCTTGTGAGTTTGCTACCTTTTAAGATTAAAAACCATAGAAAGGTAAAAACATGCCAGGCTGACATTGGTATAATGTAAGCAACACAGCTACAACTAATAAAATTGATAATGGGTGTGTTAGATTTACAGTACGTGTGCAAATCAATGATCAAGCATTGACAACAGCGAAAAGTATTGGCAGCGCTGAGGCGGTGGGGGGCACATGTATGTAAATACACTTTGTTGTACTTAAGACATACCTGAAATATATCTTGAATTACCACAAATTATATTTTCAGATATATTGTTGACATATTCTAATTATGTATATTAACAATACATACTGAATGTACTCAAAAACATACTTTGATTTCTACACTTAAAATGTGCTGTTTTAGGCCTACATACTCAAATCACATTTTCAGGAATGTAATTTAAATATTTGAAGTCTGTCTGTCTTGGGTTCATAAATACAGGTATTTAGGTAACACAGTGTAATTATTTACTGTATACAGGGTATCAATAAAATACTTAGTGTAAGTACAGGGGAAGAAGAAAATCATTTTCACAGCTTTCATTCTGAATGAACAGGAGATTGTGTCAATGTAATGTTTGGTTTCATTAATGATTAATATAAATTAGGGTTTTGAATTTGAATATTTTGATTCGTGGATATGGTATTTCTCCAATATTATAATTAAATTCATTAAATACATTGTGATTATTATTTTTTTTTAACCAAAAACGTAATTAGTCAGAGACTATGTTATCAGTGATGACTAATGTAATATCTTTCCATAGTTTCTGCATAAGGACAAAGTTGAAATAAGTATAACAGAGTTTCAGGGTAGCATTCACATTATTTAGGATAGTAAAGTCAAGAGAATTAAGCCCCCCTGCATCATAGGTTCATCGCAACAGACTTACTATAATAGCTACATGTAATAGTAGCCATATAGCACACCGATGGGAGGCCGGCAAGAGGAAAACGCTAGTGGGAGTCTAGCGGATCTCTGGCGGACCGGCAAAGTCAAGGACCTCAAGTACGTTTTTTATTTGAATGGTGCTATTACTTCCTTCACAATTAATTGACAAAGTCATATTTGCGGCACAAGAATACATCCATGATAATATCCTTGGTTTTCAAGTGTTATGGCAACACTGTTGCTAGGCAACTAACAACAAAATGGGCGCCGCCATGTTTGTCAATGAGCATGAGCTAACGTGATTGATTCATGACATCCTTGCCAGCGTACAAAGTATAGCAAAATAAGACAATATCACAAAAAAAGTTGGTTCCAGTAATAGCACCATTAAAGCAAAAAACTTACTTGAGGTCCTTGACTTTGGTGGTCCGCTAGACTCCTGCTCCTGAGTCATGAAGGTGACGTTTTCCTCTCAGCGGCCTTCCGTCGGTGTGCTCTATGGCTACTAGCTATTATTGTAAAATAAACAGTATGGGTGCTGGTATGCGGTATATAATATTAAGTATTATAGTAAAAGAAAAAGTACGGTCGCTGGTATATATATTAACTGTACATATAATAAAGCTGTGGAGGGCGGGAGTGGATGAACCCGGTTAAAGAGTAACCGCCTCTGGGACGCTGTAAGTAAAGCAAACGCGCCCGCAACAAGGCAGCGATCATTTCCTGGGTTACCACTACAGCTGGCTTTCTATTGGTTGGGGAATTTTGACAGGCTTGTTGCACAAATAAATCCAAGAGCAGAGCAGAAATCCGAGAGCAGACATTCCACGAGCGCACAGAAGCAGCCTGAGTGCGAGGAGAACGGCTGAAGCTGGAGCGCAGGAAATCTGCGCAAGCAACAATATATCTGAGTGCAAGCATACAGTTTGAGCAGAAGCAGAGCAAATCCAAGCGCAAGCAGGGACAATTTGAGTGTGACAGCACGGTTTTGAGAGAGAGTATCCCCATGCTTGCGCTCTGTAGTGATAGTTTCGGCGTCCGTTCTATTTTCTCTGCCTGCTGAGAATCTGGCACGAAAACACACTGATAATCTATTAATAACAACGATAAAATATGCATCCTGCCCCTCTTGGAGTTTCAATTCCCCCCCCCCCCCACGATGAAATTTCAAAATCTGCCCATCCAATATATTTATTAGAAATAGTATCACTGCTGTTTGTGATTGTGTTTTTTAAATTCAGTACTTATTTTGTCAGTTGTGTCTAAACAGAGATCTTGAGAGACGAGCAGACACACAACACACAAGCAGAGTTAGAGAGAGAGACAACAAAGGTTGATCTTCGAAGTGGAGAAGTACAGGGAGTTGTATGACCCGCAGCACGTTTTAAAGACAACAGCAAAAAAGATGAGCCCATAGAAAAGAGCAGAGGAGCAGAATCGCTTGTTGACCGGCACGGAGAAATGCGCCTATAGTGTGAACAGTCAGGCTACTGCTCGTGCTAGAATTGACATATCGTGGCACATGAAATCACAAGCACATGTCCAGATTTGAAAACTGAAATGGGTTAGTTTTCGTTTAGAGCAGGCGTCGCTAGGGTTGCCACCTTCAATGTGGAAAAATAAAGGACACCTTGCCAGCAGCCCCATGCCCAGGGGACATAAATCAACCGGGGGGTGTGGGGGTCCTCCCCTATGAGATTTTGAGTGACACTTCATTTCATTTCATTCCAGTCTGTTCTCTGCACATCCATCACTGTGTGGTTTGGATCGGCCACCAAACAGGACAGGAACAGACTACAACGGACAGTCAGGACTGCAGAACGAATCACTGGTGCCAACCTGCCCTCCATTCAGGACTTATACATGTCCAGAGACAGAAAACGGGCAGGAACCATCACTGCAGATCCATCACACCCTGAACACAACCTGTTCCAACTTCTCCCCTCTGGTAGGCGCTACAGAACACTCCACGCTAAAACAACCAGACACAAGAACAGTTTCTACCCACAGGCCATAACTCTGATGAACAGTTAACATCAGTTAACATCAGTCACATAGTATCAGGAACAATCCCTGTGCATTAACCCTGTGACAAACTTCCACTGTACCTGTAAATTATATTTTCCCATTGCTTAAATACACAGTTATTAAACATGTAAATATCATCAGTCAGTCACAAATTTACGCACGCTGTGCATACTGTATATAGTGTCATATACACCTACCTCATGTATATAAAGCAACCTGTTACATTAATCATTGATCATGGCCATTGATCATTGCTTCATCTATAGTGACATTGGTTCAGATATTAATCTAACCCCAACTGTCATGCTTTTGAAATAATATTCAATCCAATTCAATACAGTTTTATTTATATAGCACCAAATCATAACAGAAGTTATCTCAGGGAACTTTTCAGGTCTACACTGTACCATAATATTATTTACAGAGATCCAACAATGCCCACCATGAGCTAGCACTAGGCCATAGTGGCAAGGAAAAATTGCGGATTAATTGCCGCTGTCCTGGCCTGGTTGGAGGGATCCATGTCTGAGCACTGGAGGATGAATAGAGGTATACGTTTGTCAGAAAGGGTAAAGACAGTAGTATGATTGTCACCCACCACCTGAATGCCTCGCTCTGCACAGGTCACAATCACAGATTTGACATGAGATGTTTCATCTCAGAACAGTATATCTACAGTGCATCTACTATGGTAACAAAATAAAAGTTTAGTTTTAAAAATAGTTATACTAAAACATCCTAACAAATGTTCCAAAAATGATCAGAATACAAATGAACTGTCTATTGATTTTCTCTCTTCGCTTTTTCTGATACTCTCTGTTCCTCCTTCTACGCTCCTCCAATGAGAGAGAGATGTTGCCTGGCCATGCTGGACTAAAACACACAAGAGTACTCTGAATATCTTTAATCATATTTGCCTATACTATGCTGTAGGGGGAGTGGCCTTATGTTCCCCCAGCTTTATGTTCCCTGAATCTTATGTTCCCTCAACCCTAAAGGCCTTTACACACCAGGGGTGTTTTTTCCCAATATATTTATTTCTAACTGTTGTTTTTGTCATGGGTACTTTCACATAGAATGTGAATATTAAGCTGTGAAAAAAGCGCCGTAATGTATTTTCTGGAACAAGGTCGATTTTAATGAGCTTTCGCACAGCATCAACCTATCACATTGTGTGGAACGGACGTCACGTAACAACTCCTATGACAATGGCGAACCTGTTGATTGTTTGTGTTTCTCATCACCCTGTATTATATGACAAAGGACACAAAAATCATAAAGATAATGAACTCAAGGACAATGTGTGGAGCAGTATTGCTGGATGCAGGATGGTGAGGAGGATGTTAGGCTTGTCATATTTATCAAATACAGGAGGCACACTGTGCAGACTACCCAGAGTAACATAAGACACTGGAGCATACATGTTGGAGCACACACAGGCTTTATATGAGTGCTCTAATGTCGTATTTCTAGTGTTTGTCAGTGTCATATATAGAATGAGCTGGCGCAAATCTATCTGTATCTATCCATTTTCGTGTCGTTCATTCGTCACATGCCTGGTGTGTAATGGCCTTTACTCTGCTAGAGTTGATGACTGTCAATCCACAAAAGCAATATATGCTGTCATGTCACATATTTAGAATTTATACATGATTAGAAAAACTAAATACTATTTTTATATTTAATAAAACTTGAAAACCACAAAAACATGATGACTTCACATTGAATGTCAACTCCGTCATTTTCCCGTCACCACCGTCTGACAGAAAATCTGACGGTGGTGACACATTAGCCATTTCTTTCACAAAACAAATGGAGTTCATGTAGTAGCCATTTTGTTTTTTTTCTGCTGATGCTAGATGTTAATAGAACCTACTTCAGGAGAATAAAATGATCTAAACATTTCAAATAATTTCCTCAGAAATTGGAAGAGGGTGTTGACATATCATGGTAGTGACACAAGAAATATTAACATTATTCGATTTAAAATATTCTAAAACTATAAAACTTACCAGAGATTGTCTGACATTAATGTACGCTCTGCAGAGGTGGAATGTGACAAGGGGTCCTTCAGAGTGACAGCTGCCCCTGATATTGCCTGATTTTATTACATTTAAAGAACTGACGGTGTTGACAAAAAGTGGTGACACAACTTTGAGACCTTATGAAACACGCGTGTGTCGTTGAAGAACAACAGCACTGATATGAGATATTATTAAGTGTTGCTTTTGATGAAACAAGCTCTTTTTAATCATTAAAAAAACATTTGTATCCATTTTATTGCATATGGACGATTAAACCCTTCTCTGTGTTTTAGTAGTGAGAAGACAATAAGTGTCATAGATTTGATATGATTAAATGAAATTGAAGGGGATAATTGTGTTAAATACATTCTATTATTAATCCCTCATAGCATCTACAATTGAAAATGTTTTCATTTTTAAAACTAATCGCAGTTACCATTGCTGGACGTGTTTTGTCCCATGTCTCAAGAATCAGTGCCAGCGTCATTGGTAGTAGTGAGGATTATGGCAGTTGCATCTGGGGATGGTGGAATACACACAATGAATATTTTTTGTTTTGTTTTTTTCTTGACTTGTGAATGCACTTATTTTAAATAAATTAACTTTTCAAGAAATATACCACTGTTATTACATTGTATGTATACACGACTCATGTATGCCAAGGTATTTTATCTCACCTTAAGAGTTAGGCAGTTTTGGGACTGGGATCAGGGAGAAGTCTACCTTTGCTGTTTTCACTTGAGAAGTGCTCCTTTATCAGAGGGGATGGTGGGTTAGTGTAGTGATGCTACTTGTTATTGACTTTTCAGATAAATGCTTCTTTGGGTTCAAGTGCTTCCCTCGCACAGCCTTGACTCTTTTGTAGGCTGCCATAATTGGAACACATTTGACCGTGCCCTCTTTATTATTTTCACCCATTTTTTACTTCTGTTGGGGTCTTTTGGAAAGCAGAAAAAGCGCTTTTTGTTAGACTCTCTGCTCCAGCACTGTGGTGCTGCACAGCCAAACATTTGGCTAAGAAAAAAACAATGTTGCCACTGAGGATTATACTAGTCATGTCTATACTGTCCTTTTTGAATATACCAGAAGAAATCATAGTGTTAATTGTGTTTCCATTCATAATACTATTCATGTCCTGTTTTTTAAACTACCAGAAGATATAATGATGGTTGCATTAATGATAACTAATCATGTCTGTCTTTTTATGATTTACTAGAAGACATGGTGTTATGTTTCCATAACATGTCATTTTCTGATTGGCCAAGACAAAATGTTAATCATGTTGCCAGTCATGATGTTACTAGTCAGTGTGTTCTCTGATTGAACATAAGACAGCTGTAGGAAACAGGAAAGAAATTGCTGCGGTGTTGGTGAGTGATAGCAAATGTTACAGCCTCTCTAGCTTCATCGTTGTCATGACTTATGTGTGTGCTAGCTGGCTAGATGACTAGTATGAATGTGAGGCAAACTGCAAGGCATTGTAGTATATGGTGGTCCTAGTTTGGCTTAAGGATATTTACCTAACTCTGGCACTAATGCGAAATTTGAATGCTGTCACTATAACGTAATGACCCTTCCTTTTTATAGTTTCCTTGGTGTTTCCCTGTTATAGCAACTAGAGGGGGTGAAGTGGATATGACGCCATTGACAGGTGACCAAATGAAACGCATCGTTACATTATCCCAAATGTTTCCAACAATATTCAAACCCAGAGAAATGTAAGTACACAACTCAACAACATATCTAACATAGGTCTAGTCATTTTTTGATATTTTAATGAAATGTTACATATTATACCTTTAAATCATCATGACTCTTGCATTAGTTAAGCATTATATCAGTATATGATTTGTACCCTTATTATAAAGTGTTATCTAATATTACTTGCCATAATTATTTTCTTGTGTGGATCTTTTAAAGAATGGTGTTGAGAGCTTGTGTTCTAACTGCGTTGTCTTCTCTGTCTGTATGAAAGGTGTTTTTGCCCCATCTTCTCAGCTTTGATAGTGTTTGCAGCCTGCACTGTGGAGTGTTCTGAAGATTTAATGGAGCACTGCATGTAATCTTTGTCTTATTGATTGCCTGTGGACAAGTCCATAGTTAAAGTTTTAGCTTTGGTCTGGCCTTAAACATAAACAAGAGAGAATGTGCTCTTGTGACTTTCTTTCTCCCTTCTCTTAAACAATCTTTTCTCCTAGAAATTTTGTTTATATAGTAATATTATATAGTTTCCTTTCCCAATTATGTTGATTTGAAAAAAGTAATTGCTGGCTTGATTATGTTCGCAGGCAATATCAGGTTAAGACAAGAAATAAGTGATTGCGTTTGCATGCCCTGTATGACCTGGTGACTCTAAAACCTATGTTTACATGCTACAGGTCATTAATCAAGTTGCTCTCAAAGGACTACCATATTTTTGAACCAAGGCAACAAACGTAGTGTTTATTTGCACCCAGGTGATAGTCACATGGCAGCTATTCGGCTATTTACACCCGGGGTGAGCGTCATCCGCGGGTGGTTATTGACTGCAGTGGGTGTTCAGCATCGGCTGCATGTGATGAGCGTTGGTTGTCTATTTCCTAAACCTGCGGCTTTATAACATGGTTAACGTTGTGAAATGGTTGCGGTTTGGTTAGGTTTAGGCACTTCTCACGGCCAACTTCTCCCACCTGCAGCGTCAACAGAGGGTTGTTATTGATGGCTGCGGGTGTTGAGCGTCGGCTACGGTTGTCTATTTTCGGGTGGTTTTTGGTGACAGGGCTATTCCACCCCGGGTGCAAATAATATTGTTGACTATGGACACCTACATGGGTGCTTGTCTCTGCCATGCTATATACACCCTGGTGTAAATAGCCACATTGGCTATTTCACCCCAGGTACAAAAAGCATTGTTGGCTACTGACACCTGGGTGGTAATAGCATCTGCCTATGACAATGTGTCTTTAGTTTACTGCTTAGCTGTAGAAAATGACTTCCCCATCTGAAGTCTGTTATTCACATGTAAAAACCCCATTAGAAACTCAACTAAACCTAAGAAAGTTACTATTACAGGTAATTGACTAAGTGACTGATTAGTGCAAAGTTGAAAGCTGAAATCTAAACTGTTTAGAACATGTAATAAATACCTTGTTGAACTGAACACTAAAAGATAATGAAAAACAAGACAGTGGCTGTATCTACAGCTCTTTGTTTATTTCTGTGTGTGTATTATGTATATCATGGCTTTTTTTCACAAGGTGGCTGCATGTGTCTCATGTGAAAGGGTTCAATTTGGTTTAGATAGATAAAACAAATTCAATCCAAAGGTCCCTATTTGCCGGGGGGTAAAAATGTAAAAGCCCCCTCTACTCAAAAATGTGCTGTTCCTTCACTTGGATGTTTGAGCTTCACTGAGCAGAATGATGGATGTGCAGAGTTTGTTTTCACATTCATGTGCTGAAGGGGGAGAGTTTCTCTGTACTCACCTTAAATCTCAGTTTATCTGTTAATCTAACATTGTATAACAATAAATGAAATGAAAAATAAAAATGTGCTGCTGGAAATACATTATAATACATAATACTTTATATTTGTGAAGTGTATTTTCTGACTTTTTACATCAAGATTTCAACTGCAAATGAACTACAAAACAAATGTCCAGCCCCTCTAGTAGGGAATCACAGTTAGGTAGAAACACATTTTCATCCAGTCTGCAAATTGAAGGCCTCTTGGCAGAATAGAATATGAGTAATATCTGTGCTTTAATCAGACCTATGTGGGGATTGGTCTATTGATATAGTAGAATAGTGTTGTAATATATGAAGTGACTGCTTATGTCAGTTACAAATGAAAGAGAGAGATCACATGGCCCTCCACAGAGTGAGAAATGTCTCCAGTTCTCAGCAGCTTTATCCTTAATTTCAGTCATCTTTTTTTACTATGTCATTATGTTCATTTCTCTCTTTTTCTCCTCCCTCTCTCTTGTCTCTCCTTCCTCCCCTCCACCCTGCCTGTCTGTGATGGTGAAGGATGTGTTGGCAACAGATGGCGTCCAGGAGGCACAAGCGGCTCCTGATGGGACAGATGGTGATGCTGGTCCCATTAACACTCACGGAAGGGCAGACCACCGCCTCGCCCAGTCACCTGCATGGATAGTGGGCACACAGGTGGGTAGAGGAGAGAGGAAAGACAGGAATCACAGATGATAGAGGAAGAGGAAGAGTAGAGTGGTCATGAGGTGAAGCTGTAAGGACACCACAGGGAAGTTGATTCGTGGCAGCAGCAAAATGTGATACAGTAAAGATGACAAATGAGTAATGAAACTGCTAATATGGGGAGGGGAGGGGCCACTAAAGGTGTAGTGAGTCATCAACTTTCATTGTCCTTTGTATATTAACGATAGTTTGTATATTAACAACTTTACCGGAAAATGTCCTGGTATAGGTTTTCAGATGTGCGCCCACGACACAGTTGTCCATGTATGTGGCAAAACCTGTTGCAGATCAAAAATCACCAGCTAAATAGTAAGAAAACAAAGTATATCTGTTTCTCTATTAAAAAGCTACCTGCAACAGAATCTTTCTATGTTAGAAATAAAGGTGAACAAGTAACAGAGGTGAAGTATTCAGAGGTAATTTGAGATTAGACACATAAGTCACTTGTAAAACGAATAAGGCTAACCATAGTTGTTTAAGATAATAAGACATTGCTTGACATTTGACTGAGCCTTGCTGTTTCTAAATTCAGTGATATTCTTACATCTGTCCTATGGTTTAACTACCTGGTCCCAGGCCAACCAGTCTGTAAATAAATCCATAGAGTGTCTTTACAATCGAGCCTTGAAACTCTTGGACAAAAAGCATATTAGGAGCGCTACTAAATCCTTAATTCAGCACCAAATCTGTACTCATGTCTAGTTTTTAAATGTGATGTTTTTAAATGTGTGCTTTACTGTATCCTGCTGTACTCAGTTTGTCTTCTTTTTAGCTCACTGTTTTAATCTCCACTATAAACACTATGATACTTGCATCGGATAGCTGTTTTCAGTTTGTCTATTAATACTGCATCTATCCCTATCAAATAAACCATAAATAAATAAATAATGTGCTGTGCAACTGTGTGGACTCACTGCAGCACATCTTGAACCTGAGCCTCAGACTGGGAAAGGTCCCCACACTCTGGAATCATGCCTGGTCCCGGTACCCAAGAAGGGGCACCCCAAAGTCTTAAACAACTACAGACCCGTGACCCTGACATCCCATGTGATGAAGACCCTTGAGAGGCTGATACTCTCCCACCTCAGGCCCCAGGTCAGACCAGCACTGGACCCCCTGCAGTTTGCCTACCAGGAGAACACTGGAGTGGACGACGAACACAGTGAGGATCATGTTCTTTGATTTCTCCAGTGCTTTTAACACCATACAGCCTCTGCTGTTGGGAGACAAGTTCAGGACCATTCAGGTGAACACTCAACTTGTGTCTGGCAGGCCACAGTTTGTAAGACTGAGGAACTGTGTCAGGAACTGTGATGAGCAACACGGGGGCCCCCAGGAGACCGTCCTCTCCCCTTTCCTGTTTACTCTGTACTCTGCAGAAGTTCTCTGATTACTCTGCCATTGTGGGGTGTATCAGTGGACAACAGGAGGAGGACTACAGAGGCCTGGTGGGTGGCTTTGTTGGGTGGTGCAGACTGAACCACCTGCAGCTGAAGATCAGCAAGACAAGGGAGCTGATCATCTTTTAAACTTATAACTCATAATTACATCCATTTTGCATACTTTACTGCCATTTGTACACTGTATGCATGCACATGTTAAAGGGCATATTATATATTTTTTTACTTTTTACTTTAACTCTTATGTTTAGTTTTGATATTTGTTCTTTTGCACTATTCATACAACATTTTGACTTCAACTCAGCTAATTTAAGTTGCCAGTCTTGTCATTTTATATGAAATGTCCCTATGGGTGTCATGGAGAATGGTAAAAAAAGAAATGTAGCTGTCTAGACATAATTCTGTGACTTTAATTTCACATGGTTGGCTCAGCCAAGGCTCAGTCGTACAGGAGCTAAACTGACAGCCACTGACTGACTGTGTGGGAGTTCCCCACATTGGTCACGGAGGCCTTGAAAATTAAACATCTTATGATCTTACAGATGGTGCAACTGCATAGGAATGTTAAAATGTAGCACTTTAATTACCAAATACTAAAAACCAAATGCTGGTTGTGTCACAACCCTAGTCAGTTTTCAGAAGTCAAACCTTTCCTTTTCATTTACAAACAATCAAAATTCTATCCTGCTTCTGTCCTAACTTACTTTTCAGAATTTGCAAGTTGAGTTTTAAGGACATATGTAACTTGGATATTTTGGTAGAATATCAGTGGTGGAAAGTAACTAAGTACATTTACTCAAGTACTGTACTTAAGTTGAGAATTGTTGGGTTTCTGTAAATAATATTATAAAGAGTACGGTCTAGACCTGCTCTATATGAAAAGTGCCCTGAGATAACTTCTGTTGTGATTTGGCGCTATATAAATAAAAATCTCATGACCTCTCAGATTCCTCTGGTAACCCTTTGGAGGGGCCCAATCCCCAAGGTTGGGAACCACTGGACTAAACTAGCTAACTGTGTATAAAGTAGTTAAAACTAGCTAAAACTAGCTTACTGTATATAAAGCAGTTAAAACTAGCTATATAAAGTATGCTCCACCCTGACATTGATGCACAGTATTCAACAATCTAATAATGTCACATATAATATATCAGTCACAGGAGACATTTTACTGCAGAACCAGTACTTTCTATTTTGATATTTTAGGTACATTTTGCTGATGATACTTCTGTACTTTTACTTAAGTAGGATTTTGAATGCGGTATTCTTACTTGGAATGGAGTAATTTTACATTGTTGTATTGGTACTTTTACTTTTAAGTAAAGGATCTGAATACTTCCTACACCACCTTCACACCCTTTACTTTCACCAAAGAAGAAAAAAGGGAATGAATTTTCTCCTGCAGCCAACACAAGGAAATAATATTTTGATGATTCCTGAACCTGATGTTGGTCTTAGGAACAGAAAACATTTCATTCTATTGCACTATGCTGCCCTGTACTGCATAAACTATGAGGGGAGATGAATATGTTACATTGGGAGTCAGAGTTCCCACTAAATAGTGTTGTTGTCAGGATGGAGAAGCCTCCGAAACAGTCCCTATTATAGAAAACTAAATTCAAACCAACGCCTACACACTGAAATGTAAAATCTAATATAAAACTCCCAAACAATAATAACATTAAAACAGCAAAACTGTCATGAAGAACTGAAATTCTAGAGCAATCTGTAGTAAGGTTAAGGCTTAAAAATGCAATCCTGAATCCCACACTGTCCCTGTTTGCCATTGACCGCTAAAAAGAGTTCTTCAGCTAATAGGTTAAAGATTGGTTGTTTTGTTACACGGCTCCACTTCTCTTTGTTTGTTTCCTGATGTGATAAACAGATAGACATGATGCAGACATTCCATGTCTGCCTACGTACAATGAGAGAAAATATAGCAGACTACTTGTGAATGCTGTAGTGGAGTAAAAGCCAAGGCCACCGCTGAGCTGTACATGAGCAGCTCTGTCCTGCGGCTACTGATTAGACTTTTAGTGACAACCATTTCCTAAATCCTAAATTCATTTAGAGAGAGTTGTTTTTTATCTTGTCCTGTAAGAATGTGTGTAACTATAAACTCACAGTGGCCTTCATGTGTTGCATTGAGTCTGGCACTGTGAAATACAAAATCTATTCAGAGGCATGATTTATTATACTGAGGACGTGGTTTGTATTGAGTACAGATGAAATGGACCATGTGTGCCCCTGAATCCAAAAGATGCATATCACTCCTTTGATGTAGTTCTTTTGTACCTTAATTTTGAGTGGACTATTTTAGAATTTCTACAAATGAATGAATACACATTTGCAAATAAGTTATTAAAAATTCTGGTTTATTACAACTTGGGTCTTATTTTCATAGTTTCGACCATCATTCAGTCAAGAAACACAAGCAGTCAGATGATCAGAAACAAACCTTCAGGTTAGACAAACTTATTTGAGAGAGAAAACAAAGGTGAACTAAATTATGTTGCAAACAGCCACCACAGTTTACAGATCCACTTCCTGTTTTACCTTTGACCTACTGTACTTGCATAGCTGCGTGTTCACACAGTTTTCCTGTGCAATGAGGGATTATTAGCAACATTTCAGGAGGGCTCACTTTCACGTTTACCTCCAAATAAAGTGGTTTAGATAATCTGGATATACTGTTGGCTTGTTTACAACCTTGTCTGACTGCTCGTCTTGCCCCATCTGATTTCAGATTTCAGACCTGCCTCAGGTCCAGCAGGTTGGGTCGGTGGCAGGCGATGTTGCAGAGACAGAAAAGGCTGTTTTGGTGATTTGGTTAACATGGGGGAGGATCAAAAGGGTGGGGTTGAGGAAAAACACATTTTCTGCTCATAATTAGCTTGTATGTGTCTGCTTGGATTTGAAAGTTCTCTCGCCCCTCCCTAACCGTGACAAAATAGGCAAGACTCCGACGTCTGTATGATGACCACCCTGACTGTGGTAGCAGCTGCTACACCAAGTATAAAACTCAGAACACTGGCCGACTGTAGCCCCAGTTTGTGCCTCTCACAGATAGCTGCTGGTAACGCTTGGTAATTAGCAAGCTTGATAAGCGTGGGAAAACAATGACATGAACAAGGTTTATTCCTCTCAGTGGCTGTAAACACAACACATGGGCCCACAATAACTGTGCTCCATTCAGAGATATCAAGATATTTAGGGCTGGCAAACAGTAATGTTAACCACGATAGTATGGCATGGCTACACTCCCCCACAGACACACATACTGCAGAGCCTCTCACAGTTTGAGGTTGTAGTAACCATTTACCATTTACCCAGGTGACTGGGTAATTGTGAGGCTGAGGACTACTGCTGGTCAGGGAGGGAATGACAGTGTCTGCAGTGACAGGAGATATTAGTACTGACAGGCAGGTATAATGAGCAGAAAATGGGAATATGAACTGAGAGGAATTACATGGTTCAACAGTAAGGACCGTCTGATGGCCACTAAGAGTCATCTTGGGCAACAAGGTTGATCAGAATTTTTAGCCCCAGCACTTTTAGATGTGAATCATATCATTCTACAAAGTTATTGATTCATTCACTTTCTTACCAATGGTTAGCTTATGTACCCCCTTGTATCCTTAATGAGGCAATATCTACAGAATCATTCACTCTCTGTAATACTGTTTTATTCTGCAGGGCATTGTGCATCTACGACACTACATGTCTTTGTTTGCCTAATGCTGAACATGAACTTTGCCAACCTGTTATTTGAAAGTGGTTTACCGGTTAAAATGACAAACGGCGCCAGCAGCAGTTCATATCAGCTGTTGCTACCATTCAGTCTGTGAGCAACTTGATAACAGGTCAAAATTAAACTTGGCTGTTGTCTTGTTTGTTTGTGAGAAAAGAAACACGACTCTGTAACACCACTCTATAATCGCGAGTGGACTGAATGTTTTTCTACTTCCAACAACACCATCAGAGTGAGGAGTCTTCTGTAGTGAAATTATCTAGCTGGTTGTGAATAGCTGGCAGATGGATGGCAAACCCAAACAGGGCAAGGATGGCAGAATGACTGTAACCCACCATTCTCCACTCTGTTTATTAACTGATGTTTACACTTATTGAATAGCTTCAGCTAGTTATTTGTTGTTGTTTTAATGGAATTTACGGTCATCGTACATTAATTTCACATTAATTAATAAAACCCCACATCATGGCTACGTGTGATCAGATGTGGTCTGTTGTACTTGTGACGACATCCAGCTGTAATGTAGCGCTGCACTATAGTTCAATGCTACATCATTGATGCATAGGGTGTGGAAAGAGTGTGCGGTCACCACTAGTTAGCAGTGCCAGAAATCGTATTTACCTGGGTTGAGTTTTTTTTAGAAAAATACCATGGTCAATTAAAATCTGCAATAAATGTTCAACTGGGAAAGTGAACCTAAAAGTTGATCCCTGCACTATTACTTCTAAAACTACTGCTGCTACTGCTGATGCTCCTGCTGTTACTGCATCTGCTACTAATGCTAATGTGGCAAATTTCTCTTGCCTGATCAACAACAAGCATAACCCTAGGTATTTGTTTAATATAATCAACCAACTTCTGAATCCTGCTTATTCTGGATTTCCTGCCACCTCCTCAGATGACTGTGATAAGTTTCTAAATTTCTTTGTTGATAAGATCAATGGCCTCAGATCAAATTTCAACCATGGAGTTTATCACTCTGATCGAGTTACCTGCCCTGTTCTGCTGTCTGAGTTCAACCCTATTTCCATGCAAGACCTCTTGGATATAGTTTCCATCGTCCTGCCCTGTTGATATAATTCCTTCTAAATAATCTAAAGAGGTGCTGTCAGACATTGCCCCTTGTCTTCTCTCTATTGTCAATGAATCTCTCTCCTCTGGCTGCATACTTGACTATTTCAAGACAGCCAGTGTCTTCCCACTCCTCAAAAAACCCTCCCCAGATACCACCGATTTAATTAACTACAGGCCCATTTCCAAACTTCCTTTTATGTCTAAAATTCTTGAAAAACTTGTTGCTCACCAGCTTCCCCAACTGGTTGAGGGACACAACATCTTTGATACATTTCAATCTGGCTTTCGTCAAAAAACTTAGCTCTGAAACGGCTCTGCATAAAGTAACTAACGACATTCTTATGCATGCAGATAAAGGGGAACATTACATTTTAGTTCTACTCGACTTATCTGCTGACTTTGACACCACTGATCATGCCATTTTAATTGATAGATGACTGAACTGGGTTGGTATCTCTGATGCTGCACTCAAAAGGTTTTCCTCATAGTTATCTGACAGACACTTAAATGTTCACATTAACAATTATGTGTCTTCCTCCATTCCTCTCTTGTGTGGGGTTCCACAAGGGTCGATCCTTGGACCTATTCTGTTTTCATTATATATGCTACCTCTGGGCCATCTGCTTAACTCCTCCAGTGGTATCTCTTACCATTGCTATGCCGATGACACGCAGCTTTACTTCTCGGTTAAACCTAATAACCTCAATAACATTACCACCCTTCATGACTGCCTAGCTTCTGTTATTGGATGTCTCAAAATTTCCTCCATCTCAATTCAAACAAAACTGAGGTTCTTGTGATCGACCCCGATAGTTTTACTAAGGAAGTCAGCCACTATATTGACCCCCTCACTAGCAACATCAAGACCGCCTCTAAGAATCTTGGTATTCTCTTTGCCCAACATTGGAATTTTGAACCTTGTATTACTAAGTTCATTCATTCTTGCTTCTTTCAGCTAAGGAATATTCAAAAATCAAACCTATGCTATTCCCCGTTCCTATTTTAAATCCAGAGGTGACTGTGCTTTTGCGGTTGTAGCTCCTAAACTTTGAAACAGCCTTCCCCATTCCATCAGATCTGCTGAATCTGTGGTTGGTTTTAAGCGGCTGCTGAAAACTCATTTCTATAGGTTAGCCTTTTTATAAATACTCTGTTTGCCTTTAGTTTTCTTTATTTTGGTTGTGTGCTTACATTTTTGTCTATGTATCATGCATATGTATGTGTATATGTGTATGTATGTATATTTGTATGTGTATATTTTATCCTATATGTGAAGCACTTTGTAAGTGCGTGTTTTAAAAAGTGCTATATAAGTAAAGAATAATGATTATTATTATTACTGCAGCTACATCCGCTACTATTGCTGTTGTTAGTAGTACCACTACTACTACTACTGCTTATTACGAACTTTTTAAAATGACAAATTCTTAGCGTAGACTTAGGCTCAAAGGTTACCTGGAACAGAGGCTCTGGCCAATTGTTGAACCTCAGATTTACTAGGAGCGATGTAGATTCCGTACGGGTTGTGGACCAGTGAAAAGCTCTTTACTTTTGCAAAAATACAAGAGGGGTCACATTTGCCTATCCACTCTAAATGTGCTTTGCAGCCTTGGAGAAGGCTTATGACCGTGCCCCTCGGGGTGTCTTGTGAGGTTGCTTCTGGAGTATAGGCTTCCAGGGCCATTTTTAGGTGCAATCTAGTCCTTGTACAAGTGAAAGCTGTATCTGTATTCTCACCAAAAAGTCAAGCGTGTTTTGTGTGGGCACTGGGCTCCACCAGGGTTGTGCTTTGTCACAGAGTTTGTGATTTTCAAGAACAGAACCTCTAGGTGCAGCCAAGGGATGGAGAGTGTCCAATGCAACCATTTCAAAGGTGTATTCATAAAGTAAATGATAAAGAGGAAGAAACAATTTGCATGTCTCTCTAACGAGATTCTTTATTTATGAAAATAACTAAGGCTCTCTTCAGCCAGGAAGACCATCCACTCTCCTGCCTAATGAGGTGGAGAACTGCATGTTTATACCACACAGGTCTCCAGAACATTCTAATGTTATAAATTGATCACATTAATGCTGGCAGCTACAATGTGTGGGTGTGTGCATACTGGCTTTTGACTCACAAGCCACCAGTGGCCATGGATGAAAACTGGTGTGATCCTATATAGCATATAGGCTGTAACTATCGCTCTGATTATTACACATTATGTGATTATTAGCATAATCATAGAAAATGCATTGATAATGCAGTTCAGTTGCAGTTCAGCTCTCTACCCTAATTCCCATCTGAGTTTGACTGTTTAACCAAACTATTTTCTCTTCACAACTGGCTCAAAATATAATTTATAAAATCCAACTAGATTTGAAATTGGACTTTGAACAAGGATTTTGAAGAAGGATGTCACAGTTAGTGCAAGAGAGCTGGACTTCATCCTCAGTAAGTACTGTAGGTGTGTGGATTATCTCTGCAAACATGGACTATGCTCTGTTTGCACTATTGAAGTCCTGTCTCAGTTGAGCCAAACTCTTCAGCTAAACATTTCATGGCTTTGTTTGGGACATGTGACTTGTCACACTGTATTGGACACACTAAGAAACCTCAATTTGGACTCAGCTGGTATAAAAATTCCTGCAACATGGCTGCCAATGCATTAAAATGCAGTCCAATAAACAAGCTTCATATGAGTCCTTGTAAGATCTAGCTATGTTTCAGACCAAAGAAAACAACTTGCAGGTGTGATCACACCCTGCTGCATTATTTAAAGCACAAATGGCAATGTGTCCGCAGCTTAAAGTTATTCTTGTTTATCAGAACTTAGGTCTTATTTTTGTATAGTTTGGAACATGATTTCTATTGGTTATGTCAACATATTTACCAAACTAATTGTTGAGATCTGGGAAAATGGTGATATTGCTACAATAAAATCCAATGGGATACCCAGATCTCAGCAGAAAACTTTGTACTGTCTTGTCTTAAATGCACAGTATGTAATTTCTGCCACTAGGGGTCTCTCAATCAAAACAATAACAAAAGACGTAGTTTGATGAGTTGTGAAGTAGCGTGGGATCATGGGAGTTGTTGTCTTCATTGTTAAACAATCACCATTGCTGATGAAAATCTGTCTGACGTGACTCAGGCAGAAGTCATGTTCATGGACGAGGAAATGTATTAAAGTTTTATTCACGTTATATTTAGTCATGTTTATTCACGTTACGTCATTTCATTGTAATGAAAAAACCACAAGTAACATTACATACTTACTGTAACATACTTATTGTAATGTTTCTAACATAAACGGAAGAAATTTGGGTTCATCAAATATGATTATTTATTAACTACTGTAGCAAAACTCGGTTAACATGTACATCCAACATGGTGTGGTGTCTTCTTCTACTAAATTCTTCTATCTAATCAAGACAATACAAGTGTAGCTTACAGGTAGGAACGCTAGTCGTTATTGCCCTCTAGTGGTTAGAAGTATTAATCATTCCTATCACTACCCTTATAAGGATTATAAAATAATAACAGGGAGGCTCCGTAGTTTGAACCAAGATGGCAAAACTTGTTACTGCATCCAACATTGTCAAAGGCAGCGCATAAAACATCCACACCTTCCGTTCTTACCTTTCATAATAAAAGCCCCAGACATATACACTGCGTAACTGCTTACTAGAGGGAACTTAGATTCACTCAGAGCATTTCGCTAAAAGGCAACTCAATAAAACTACACAATCATACTAAAAATAACTTTATGAGCATGTTGAACGTTGTTGTAACATTATAATTTTACCGTAGGCATTAGCTTGGTGGCTGGCATGAGCCACTTGTCATAGTAGCACATAATAGTAAGGTAGATTGATAATGAAATATCATATCAATAAATTAGGTCTCTACTGTGTTGCAAAATGGCATGCAATTAATAAAAATGATGCTGTGTGGCAGAATAAATGCTGTATTCTGTTATGACCTGGCTCTTAGGCCACAACAAATAGGAGACACACCATGATAAAGTTTACCAAAAAGATATTTTATTAATCCAAATTAAGTAAATTACCAAGCCAATTAAGGATTATTAAGATGTGGGGTGTGGATGTCAGCATAGTCAGTGGTGTAAGTGTGCATGTATGATGGATGTGTGTGTGGGCATATGAATGCAAGTTCAAAAGGATTATTTTTGTCAAGGTTTTACAATTCAGTCAAAACTAGAAGTTTTTTTCCTTGTTTTTAATCTAGATTTTCTAGTGAGTTAGGTTATTTGTTGGTAGTATTGAAATCCAGGATGTGAATGTCTGAAAACTAAGAGTCTACAGTCCTCTGGGGACCATGAATGTGTGTACCAAATTTCATCTTAATCCGTCCAGTAGTTTTTGAGATATTTCAGTCAAGTGGTGGACTAACTGAACAAAAGGCCGACTGATAAACTGACATTGGCATCCCCAGAGCCATGCTGCTAGCAGGGCTAAAAATACATGTCAGAAAGCCACAATTCAGGTATTAAAATGAGTACATAAAACAACAATAAGACACAAAATTAAACTGTTTGGACAGTGAAAGTCAGTTTATGTCTTTATCATTTTGGTGGATTTCATTTACAACCTATGGACTGACTAATCTACTGACCATTTCAGTGGGAAGCCTTCATCAGAGGATATATAACATGACATATGAGGTCTCTTTTTAAAGGACACATCATGCAGTCAACAGGAAAACTACACCTGTACACCTGGTTAAACAAAAAGGATTTTGACGGGCACAATTGCCCATAAAGATTATGGCAGCCATTGCAGCCCGTTTCACGGCTGCAGGCTGAGGCGATCTACTGGACCACTTTAGACATCATCAAGTCATTTAGACCTCAAAATATTTAAAATAGGGCCCAGGTTTAAAAATACCAGTTACCCTTTAACGGTTAACATTTGGATGACAAAACATTGGAAATATGAGGACAATTTAATGAACGCTTAGTTTTTATTTGGCACATTAAATGTCAAACAATATCTCCACTTTAATGAGTACCATTTTCAATGGAGGCATCTCACTGTCACCACACTATAATTAGTGAGCTTCACCCACTGTCTCCTGAACTCTGTACCCTCTAACTTCTATTTGAGTTTCCAGATTTGTGATGAGAATGACAGAGATTAGAGGCCTGACATCAGAATGAATGACTAGACTGCGTGTCAGCGCAGACCCTCAGTGCAATTGTTCACCTCCTAAATGGATCATGTGATTTAAAAAAACAAAAAGATACAAACAATTAATCTTGACAGCCAAACTAGAAGTGTTTGTGAGAGCTCTACAGAATCTATGAAAATCCATCAAACATCCCACAGGGCAAGAAACTACATTAATAATATATTTTCTCTGTGTTCACTAACTTGGCACACAGATGAAAGCCTCCTTCATATCATTGTCAAATGGGAACATTTAAAAAATCATTAGGAGCAAAGGAAAGGTACTCAAATACCTGTGGATACTGGCCTCAATAACCAATACTAACAGCTGTGTTCGGCTGGTTATAGGTCACTGGTAAATTAATCAAAGAATGAAGAAATGAAAAAGCCACTATGACAAGTAAATAATTAAAACCAGGCTTAAACGCCTCTCTAAGAATAATGCACATGGTGCAGTATGTGCCACAGCGAGCCATGAGTTTACAGATTTCCCTGCAGCAGCTGATTGCAGTGGTATATTCCTGCTCTCTGGTTAAAGGAACAGTCAATATTTTGGGAAATAACGCTTCTTCGCTTTCTTTACAAGAGTGACATGTTTAAATCGATATCAATCTCATGTTTGTACGTTAAGTACAGAATCTGAGTGAGGGCATGGTTAGTCTAGCTTGGCATAAAGACTGGAAGCAGGGGGAAACAGCTAGCTAATTAACACGTTGTATCTTGTTTGTTTAATAATACACTGTATACGTGCACATATGTAGATTCCCTCTAGTTGTGCCAGCATGCTGTTACCAGGCTTTCAAGTTGTACATCTACTGGTACATCTACAAAAGTACCTAAAGTGAGGAAAAATTAGGTCAAGAAAGGCTGATGTAAAATACAGCACATCATCAAATATAAATGCATTAGTGCAAAACTAGGTTCATTTAGAAAAAGATGCTTTAGCTAAATGATATAATTTTCCCATCTTATGTTTGTGTTCCCTGTATCACCCTTGTTATCTAACTGTTATATAACTTGAAACACTGCACAGCAGAGACTGGTTTCATCACTGATCGATCACTTCAGGTGCTCATCTGAGAAAGTGTGTGTGTGAATGAGAGAGAACATAACTCTCAGGTTGTATTTGTATCTCAGTGGATTAAAGATTAATGCCTCAGTCCTCGAGCACACTTTGACTTCACACACCTTCCATTTTGAAAAGTTCTGAGCTGTAAGCAGAGAAGTTTTGGTAACTTTTCTAACAAATGATACATCAGAGCAGGTCTTAAGTGTTCCTTTCCAGCCTTCAGGCCAGTCTGCAAATACATCAGTAAGTGATACAGTTGCTGAATATTGTTTGTTGTGGGATCAGAAGCTTCAACAATGAGTGTGATTAAAAAGTCTAATTCCAGCCCATCGTTTTCAGTAGTGAGGCTACAGAACATGTTTGCTGTATTTGGATTCCAGGTGTGAATGCTGAGCTGAGCTCATGTCACTGTCTGAAAATGTCTCACAGCAGTTTGTGACGAAACACACAGCAAAAACACATTATTGGTTGTGGTATTGCTTTTTTTATATTTCATGAAATATGCATCCTGTTGACTTTCTTAAAATTCTCTTTTATAATTCATGGCACTTTTACAGAGTCAAACACAGTGTTGATGCAAAGAAAAGAACAACACTCAATGAGCCTTAGAAACCATAGACAATTTGGTAAGAGGAATCAAACGTGATATAACCAAAAAAACACAGTATGAGTGACAACCGGCCATCGGTGTTATCATCATGGAAAACCATCTCAGCTGAATGGACTGACTCCTCCAGCCTGCCTGAGGGTTTATATGCTCAGGACAGCTGATTGGTTCAATTACACTCCATAACAATGCATTTACATCATATGGAAAGACAGGAGAAATGAGCTCCCTGCTGTTTGTCTCGGCTTCCTGAGGGCTGCCAGGTTAGCTTAAAAACATCAACAAAAAATGATGTATGAATAGCTTAACATTTTAGGAAATTCGCTGATTAGCTTCCTTTCTGAGTGAGCTGGGAAGATGGATCAGTCTCATGTCTGTCTGTTAAATATGGAGCTGGAGTCAGGGCGTAGCTTAGCTTAGCACTAAGACTGGAAGTAGGGGGAAACAGCTATACACCTACCAACACCTCGAAAGCTCACTAATTGACTGTCTGCTAAACCCTCAGCCATTGTCCAGTAACAGCTTATGCAACACCCAGCATTTATAGACTCTGGAGGGTCGTGTCTTTTTAATTGCTCCTGCAATGTTGCTCTTTTATTTGTTGTCTGCATGTTTCATCAACTGGTGAGAAAGTTGATTTTTTGCCTTGGACATGTAGCTTTAGCCTGTCTTTTTTCAATCATTACAGAGCACTTAATTACCGTGATATCATGTATGCATATTTAAGACCCTTTTGTCATCTTCATACGAGTTAGGTGGAAACATGAAAAAGTCCGGAGAAAGTTTTTGAAACCAACTGATGGAGCCAATGTTAATTAGCTAGCAGATTAATAAAAAATTACCATATTTTCTCAAATAAAAGCCGGTAGTCCAATAATGGTTGGGGTGTGGTAGAACAAGTAAAGGAAGGATAAAGGAAGTGTTGAGTTTCTATAACAGTATAATGTAGTAACACAATTTTAACAGGGTAAAAAGCAGCAGATCAGAAAACAAGGAGGCTTCATACTAAAATATGACCAAATACACTATACGGAATTAGAAATAAAGGCCCGTCTCTAATACAAGCCTGCTTCAAATAAAGGCCTGGTACCCTCTGCATTAAGTAATTAAAGGCCCCGGACACTATTTGAGAATTTACATTAGTCAGCTTTAGTGTTTGTACGCGTATTTTTCAATGAAGCCAGGCTAGCTTTTAACCTCTACTTCCAGTGTTAAAGCTAAGCTAAGCTAACCATGTCCACACACCAGCTCTGCACTTACTACACAGACATTAGATCGATATCCATCTTCTCATCTCACTCTCAGAAAAAAAGCGATTAAGCGTTTTTCCCCATAATGTTGAACTATTCTTTTAGCTGAGAAATAATTCATCAGGAGCAGAAAACTCTTTACAACTTCAGCTAAGTTTGAATGTGTGAACTATTTAATCTTTAGTTTTTTTCCTCTAATGTGACATGAAATCAAATTAAATACTGAAGACATACAACATCTTGAAAAGTAACCCAATTCATGTTGGCTCCAGAGGACATAAACATGACAATAACTATATTCATAATAATAATAATAATAATAATAATACAAATAATGATAGATGGAGGAGCCGTGGTGAGGGTTCCCTGCTACAGAGCTGCCTAGCACAGTAATACTGTTAGAGAAGGGGACACATTGTGCTGTACAGGCAGATAGACAAACACATAGAGATGGGACAACACACACTATAATACATTCTGGAGTAAAAACACTTCATAATTGTCATCATGCAATAAAGAACAACATGTATTTGTTTAAAAAACATGGCACATAGGTGATCATTATCTCAATCCATTATCAGATACATATCAAATATAGAGACATTTCTTAACAAATATAAAGTTATTGCATTTTCATTATTACTTCATATAAGACACTATATGCAAGGCATATAATCTTCTCTACCCAAAGTGGATTGTGGGTAGTGACTAGCTGATTGTCCTTTTGTAATTAAATGGCTTCTAGTTCATATGTACAGACAGGAAGCATCCATTTTAATGCTTTTCAGAGCTACTGGCCTCACACAAAGGGAGTGGTGATCCAGGCTTTTCTGCTGTTTTATATCAAAATGGACCATTCACTTGCTGTTGGGGAACATTCTGCTAGCACTTTATCAGAAGCGGTGCTCATAACATTCTTCACTACAGTGTTTCCCTAACACTCACAACACAGGAACACATCAGCTGATGTCACTGTGATGCCTTTGCTGCAGACTGGAATCAATGTTTGTAGTCAGTTTATAACAGAAAGCCTGCGTTACAAAGAGGGGGCACGGTCTTTGAAAGAGTGTCTGTCAGGCAGTAAGATTCAAATAAAAAGTCTATCAAGTTGCATTGTGAAAATTCTAGGATCCAATACTAGGGACTAAAAGTCCCTAGTACTCCGTCTCTGCTGCATCAATGTTGACCATTCTTTTTTTTTTCTTTTCTTAAATCTGTTTCTTCCAAGTCCTCTGACTTTATGGAAGTGCAACACTAAATTGGTGGAGTACTTCTTTTACTTCAAATCAGGCATACTTAGCATTCCTGTTGACCATTTTCCAAAGCATACAGTCAGATCTTAAATGGTTTCCTACCTTCCAGCTGTTGGTTTCAGTTCATTTCAGTACACTATAACTTGTAGAGTTGTAAAAGTTCATGTTTTATGCAGCTGCAAGCAGGGACTAAATCTCTTGTTGCATTCATGGACATTCTGACATTTGATATTCTGCTTGATGAATGGATCTTTTTCATGCAAAAAAACAAAACAAAAATAAACTCACATTTACCTTTTCATACTGTCAAGAGTCACAACATACTGGAGCTTATCAGTGCTGTTGCATTGTTGCACGCACCGATCTAATCGATCAACATAATTAATAATTATATGTATATATATATATATATATATATATATATATAATAATTAATTGATAATAATAATTAATCAACATAAAGATAACATTTTCTTTATGTATTAATCATTTAAGTAACTCATCAAGCATAAATGCCAATTATCCCATAGTTCCAGCTTCTCAAATGTGAGGATATGCTGCTTTTCACTGTTTTATATTGTTGTAAATTTGATACATTTGGGTTTTGGACTATTAGTTGGAAAAAAAAACATGTTAAGTCCTCATCATAGGACTGGGAAAGTGGTTCCTAGCCTTTTTGGCTTGTGGCCTTTTTAAAGCAGAGCAATATCTACTCAAGAACCCTGTTCACAGGTTGCACTTCTATGACTTGTAGGCAGTTTCATCAAAGAGTGACGTTCCCTTCTCACTGTTGTTCCAACATTGTTTCAGTTGAATAATTTTTAGATGCCTGAAGAGGTAAAACTAACAAGAATTTCACAATAAAAGAGCAAGGATTAGAGAAAAGTAAGAAAAAGTGAATATAGATATTTTTCCTATTTTCTATCTTTTTAATCATCTTATGCTCAGATTTATCTTGTGACCTTTTGGGAGGTCCCGACCCCAGGTTGGGAACCACTGGTGTCAAACCACTATTTTCTGACATTTTATAGACTATACTAAATGAGTTGATTGATTGACAAAATAATCATATTAATCAAAAATGAAAATAATTGTTAGCTGAAGCCTTAGTTGGTTCTGAAATGAGCTGAAAGTATGAAATCCATCTACGTAGTGATGTCGTGCTTTGGAAAATGCTCAGCAGAAATGTGAAATACACACAGCTTTCAGTTATCAGGCTACGGTGCAGAATAACACTGGTACGGTCTTTGAACTGCTCTTTTGTCAGAGAATTAATTATACAGTTGCACCATTTATCCCTTTAAATTTTTTGAGACACATCATGTTCTGATATTTCTATATTAATGATTCTTTATGAACACCACATCAGATAAAGTGTTACCGGGTTCGTTATGGAGAAAAGCTTCATGTTATTATCAGGTAAAACTGACATATAACCGATATCCAAGATTGATTTCGATCCTAGATCACCATTTCAGGTTTGACCTGCTTCACTACACTGCTGTGTGAAACAACAGAACCTGGGCTCCCTTAATACTTTTTGACTGACTTTCGGGCACTTTGTTTGGTCAGTAGTTGCAACCGACTTTGGAGGCTGGATTAGTTTCATCTGAGCTGGCTCAGTCCATGAGCATGGCACTAACACTGCTGAGGTTAGAGGTTCAAACACTAGGTCCATATACACCCCACATGTATATACATCATGCACTGTGGTGCAGACTGTGCATTCTCATTCACCGGGGGCTTGAAAAGTGTCACTAAATGCTGATCAGACTCCCTCTAATACATGGTTTACACTGAACAGAGAAGTGTGGATTTAGTGACACCAATCTTTGTGTGTGAGTGCGTGTGAAAGTGTGTGTGGCCGAGGGAATTTGGGGTAATTTGTCAGACAGATGTGCTGCTGCACAGGGATCTTTTGTCCTTGTCCATCTCCGAAATCCAATCGGACACTCATACACACACACACACACACACACACACACACACACACACATACACACACACAAAGCCTCAGAACAAGACAGAGTGAGTCATGTAATTTACATTCCCACTTAACAGCTTTCAGAGGAGAGCTTGCTGCTGGGACTAATGGATAAACACTGCTGGTATGAAGTCAAATGCTTCTTAAAGGTCACACACACACACACATACACACACTTAAGCACACTTCACTGGAGGGAAACCCAGTGAGTAACTTGTTCACTGAATAACACTGTTCATACAAAAGCTTTCCGTAATAATAGCTTTTCCACCGCCTTGATTGTTTGACACGCAGGTGAGTCAATAGGAATGATTGTCGGAAGACGACATCGCCGCTGCTTCTTGCTCCATGACCACCAGAACACACTCACCTCATGACACCTGTGTCATCACAGGAAGAGGGGGGGGATACTTTGGAACACTCAGGAGTTAGTGAGGGAGGGGCTGGGTGGGGATAATAAGCACTTAGAGCTGGTGGAGGACAGGGGCTGTGGCGATGAGGAGCCCCAGGAGGAAGCACAGGCCGGGGGGCAGAGATGAAAGCAGAGTGCTCCCGGACGAATGGATGGAGGAGGTCTTGATTTCGGAGGTGAGGAAGGCGGAGAGGGGAACGTGGGAGACCAGCGTGGGGCTGGCATAGTTGATGAGGGAATCGATCTTCTCGGCCTCCTTACTGCAGGCTTCGATCTGGAAAATACAAGAGCACGCTCAACATTCAGATTTCAAAACTCCTCCATCTGAGTCAGCACAGGAGCACTGTCAGCCTCTCTCTGTTTCTTTATTGATCTTTTTATTTGTTTTTAAATGATATTTTTTTATTACAAACTGGATGTCAGCAAACCAATGTCATCCACTTTTTATGATGTATATGAATATGTTCAGGTACATGTTTGTTGTAGAAGTTGATCAGTATGATTTGGCGTTTTCCTGAATTCATTTGAAGGATGATTCCCAATTCCACCCCACATTGCTACAAACACCTTGTTACCTACAATGGACGAGGGTTGAATGCCAATCCCTGTATTTTCCAGGAATTCTTGCTAAAATCAGCTCCCTTCTCCAAGGAAAAAACCTGCCCAGAACTGGGATTGCATTGTGTACCACATAATCTAATGCAGGGGTTTTCAAAGTCTGACACGGTGGGTCAGCCCTCAGAACATTTTAAATGGTTGACTTTTCTGTCTAGATGTCCACAGGTTTTTAACACAGAATATCTGTATATGAACAATTGCACCATGTACAATGCTCAGATGTGATTAGGAATGCAGAAACTTTGTTTTAGCACTACCTGCACAACCTGGCTATGAATCTTACTTTACTTCTTAAACAAGTGGGAGAAGCTGTTGCCTAGTAACAGTTATAACTAAACGTCTACCAGAAGAAGCTTCCTAACCACCGAGACTGTTGTTTGCTTTGTGTTTTTTCATGTTTATCCTTGCTTTTTTTCTTCAGCTGCTCTTCTGTCTAAATCCGAAGCCATTTTATCATTTGTGAGAGATGCATTCTACCTCTCCATACTTTCATGCTCTGCTTCTCTTGAAATCTTTTTGTTCACAAAAACGTTGAAATGTGTGTTTAATTAGTTTCATGAGTCATTATTCAAATTTAATATTTTATTCCTTTAAGCGAGGATCCCTTGTGGCTGTTGTACAACAGCTAATGTACAGTAGTTTTAATCTAGTATTAACATTGTTCTGCAAAAACCCATATCAGTTACCTGTACTCTTAATCTTGTCTTTATTCCTGTTTTGTTGGAAATCTATGTTCTATCAGAATAAATACTAAACTACACATGGTTTTCTTCACTGAGTTACAGTCTGATCGTTCCCTTGCTCAGCTGCAGCTACATGTTTTTGGAAGCCTGTCTGACTGAATTATGAAGTAAAAAAGTGTAAATAATTCATTGTCAACTGTCAGGCCTATAGTTTGGGTTCATTTTTGCTATGGCCTTGAAAGAGTGAAGCTAGAGAAGAACTACAGGTTAAAAGTGAAGGTGGACATGAATCAGCACTGATTGCTGGAGGGGAATGTGGGGGTGTTTTCCTTTTCATCCTAACTGATAAACTATTAATAAATATAACCCTGGAAAACAGATCAAATAGTCTACCAAATTGCATATTGAGATATGACCACAATATGGGCAGAATCATGGTAAAAAAGAACCCTTATTAATACCAGGTGTAAATGCAAAGTTCTGTGGATCAGATGTCATTATTCAGATAATGTATCCTGACACAGATCACATGTTAATATCAGGTGTGAATGACGCCTTAATCCAACTGAAATCAAAAATCAGAAATGCTCCTTTAGCATCCAAACCTGAGTGTCTGACTGACAGCTGAGCCAGCAGGGGTACTGAGACACAATGCAAACTACTTACTGTAGCTACCAAGCCAAGTCTGTCCATTGCTTTGAAGCAACAGTTAGCTGCTCAAGTCTGTTTTGTCAGCAGTGGTATTCAAAAATGAGAACCATAACATTTAGCATCTAAACTGAACAAACATGTCATTTGCAGTTTTAAGCTATTTATTGTGCTAAAGCTGACTGGCTAGTTAGCTATGTTGCCTGCATACTAACATTGGAATATGATCCAGGAAGACCTATTTGAGGGACTGATCCAGTCTTTGGAGTTTGTGGGCTTTTTAAATGCTAAAACACTGCACACCAGTTTATAATTCTATGAGACAGGACTACGGCATTCAAGTTACAAAGTAATCTACCAGGAATTTGTGCTGGTCAACGCAGGGCATTGCCACATGACAATGCAATGCATTTATTGCAAAAGTAGAGCCAGTTTCAATTTTTTTGCCAGATGACTCTGCTAGCACCTCAATGCTTTCATTGACAGTGCTAATGCTGGTCTGAAACCCTGAGACACACTGTGAACAAACTGTCCTGTCCTTAACTTACAAACACACACTAAACACGTCATACAGGCAAAAGAAGTCGTCAAGGTTTTGTAGCCAGGATGTGTCAATCCAGGCAGTGAATGTGATGACACAGCTGCTCCCTTTGCTTTGTCAAGAAGTATATTTTTTTCCAACAGACAGTTTGGATTGGAACTGAGAGATAAAGCCAGGAAAGACACACTGGACAGGAAGAACCTCACAGCCATTCATTTCTTAATCACTGAGGTCAATAATTTCTAATGCTCTTTACAGTATATTTATACATCTTTTCAACATATCTTTCTTCTCTGAAAATACTGTTGCTATGAGGTCACAGTGTTTCTTGGTTTGTTCACAGAAAGACCTTGAGCTAAAAAAAAGACAGGAACACTAACAATACCTGTACATTCCTCCCACAGGCCCAGATGTTTGTTGCAAGGATTCAACTGCTGTAATGAGATGATTTCACAATTTCCTCAGAAATGACACGACTGAGGGTTGGCGACAACCTTTCTTGGAGATACATTCCCTCTGCAAGAATGTTGTGGGAATTATGTATTTTACTGTTGTTTCTGCTGTATGTTACTCTGAAAAGTGCCAAATAAAAATAAATTGGGAGAACATTTTTTAGAGATGGCTAAGTTGATGCAGTTGGTTGAGAACTCTGATCAAGTGTATTTTTACTTTGTTTGAGGTGCTGTAGGAGCAGAACTTGTGTAAATAAGTGAAAGTACTGTCCAGACTTTAACTATTCTAACTATTGTCTTCTACGTACACTAAAACATTCAAGGTGAATGTGAAAAATGATGATAACTTGATGTTGGAATTCATCGAGATTTTTTCTTTTCATAGTGAGAGTGAATTTTTATGATTCTCCTCTTTCAAACCAAGTTTCAGCTTCTTGCTGTTTTATTCTCTCGCTTCACTCCCCTGCTTTCCATCCTGTAATTCTTCCACCACACACTATCAGTCTATCAGCAGCTTTGTATGAAGCATGTTCAATGCTTTTGGGCATGGACTGATTCTGGTCTAAGATTAGATTGCTACCAGCAGCAGCAGCAGCAGCAGTCAAACACCAGCCTGAAGACGTCTTAGCTCCAGATAGAGTGCAGCTGTACTTCAGGGTTTTTAACCCACTTACTGGGTGACACATAAACCTCTTCCTATTAGATGACTTGAGGGTATAATATGGACTGAAATATTCTACATTTTTATGTCATTTACAATTACAATCAATTTTGAGATCACTTCTCTAAGGCCATAGATATAGCATACACTAAATAGCTTGAATAAAAACTGAGAGATGCTGTCAGTAGAGGTACGATCTCAGCAGTGTACATGACATGGGTGTACTCATTTCCACAACACAACTGGATGCAGCAAGTAATAACTACAAATGTTTCATATTGCATTAGTATGCAAGTAATATAAAGTCTTACAAATGAAATGCATTTACACAGTGCTTATTTATTCTGAAGCATCAGGCTTGTGCTGATATAGTTGTGATGTGGAGGGTACACTGATGCAATTGTGGCATTGTCCACTGGAACCCAACTGCTTCAACATTGAGAAGTGGTTGAAGGATGTTTAGACTTGCTGCCAATGGAAAGGGCTGGATCAGTCCTCCAAAGCCCCTTTCATACATTGTTACAAAGTTGTGATGGTAATTTTACATGTTGGTCTTGTCTGAATAGGTGCCTCAGTCCCTTTTACATAATGGCAGTCTTACTAGGTTAGACCATAACACTATCATATTAACATTCAGGCTGCAGCAGCACAAGGTTAAATGCAAACAGAGAAAGAGATAAATGCATGTCTGGTACCTTCTTAAGAGCACTGTAATTCATTTGTCACTTCATCATCATCTCTTGTACACAAAGACAAGAAAATGAGACAACTTTAAGTTTCTCATGAGATTCTTTTCATGTGACATCAGTCTATAAAAGTTTTTTTTCCTCTCACGGTTAAGGGCAAAAGAGGTTAAAAGACACCTTGTCCAACCATAGTAATAATCAGTCTGGCACTCCTTTTCTATGTTTCCATTGGATGAATTATATAGGTTCAGAGGTGAAAAAGGTGCAAAATAGCGGCATATTTTAATGAGGTACAAATTGGAGTGGCCTATACTGTCCATAATAAACAACAATGACAACAAAATTATGCAAGTAGAAAAGGGTGAAGTGAGACACTGAAGGAGACAGATGCGTCCTCCCCCTCAGTTTACCACTGTACACCTAGAGCATGAATATTTATGTCCAGAAGGAGTGAGGCAGGTAATTAGCAAAGCGAAACATGGCTGTGTGTTTATGTTTGTATGTACATGTAAAAAGAAACGGGCAGATGAAAAAAAAAAAACAGTGCAACCTGGAAAGTTAACTTCTTCTGTGATTATAGAAAATATTCTGAATTAATGAATATTTATGAAAATGATGTATTTATCAATTTAAAAAGTGAAGTTTGCAAAATTTTCAAGAGGCTGAGGGCCTTGGCTCTCACTCCACAAACACTTTAATGTTGCATATGTATGCATATACAATGAAGGTGACAACTGTAGTTGATCATAGCATAGCATCTTGTCTTATGAAATCAGTCATGAATATCTCTCTGAAATTAGTCTAAAATTGTTTTCAAAGCTTTTAAGAATGTTTTTTACTGAGCCATAATACAATGTTGGGAAAATATACGGGCTTTCACACCGCTGCGCGGTAACTCGCCGCCTCCAAGCATGAGGGGAAGGCGGCAGAGGGATCACACATTGGTTCCTACTGAAGACGTAAATCCTTAAAAACAGCTCACAAATATGTATATGTAGTCTGATCACTGTAATGTTTATCAAATGTTACTCAAACAGGAGGAAATAGTGCATTTGTTGGGGACTATTTTGATAGTATAGTATAGTATTTGGGGCAGCAGGATGGTGTATGTGGGACTGAGTCCATGGTAATAAAGGAACATGTCACTCAGTGCAACAGTGTGGCTCACTGATGTGTTTTTTTATAGTTTGTGAACAACAATGGAGCTCTATGGCACATAGGAAAAAGAGATATCAGGCTGTGATACACACACAATACTTCTGTATTGTGTCCACAGGATTTATTGGCAATAAGAATAATATAAATATTGCCAGCCTCATCCGTTATTGTCCATCAGATATGTTGCAGGTTGACTCTACACATTAACTTATTGTTAACAACAATCAGCCAGTATCATCCATCAGTTTGTTTAAAATGCATCTCAATGTGACATTCCCACCAAAATAAATGTCATTATAATGCATTCATTGCATGCAGTGAAAAGCAACAAAAACAGACATGAATGTGCAAGGAAATGGCTAAATGACTAAATCAATCACCTGCAGTGGTGTTGGCTGCTGGTCCACCGGAGCGATGAGGACCACCAGCTCGTGGTCGATGCTCAGGTAGCCGAAGACGTCGCACTGCGGCACTGAGACATGAAGCCGTAGGATCTGCAGAATGTCATGGACCGTCACCGGCTGGTTCTTATTCAGCTGCACGCAGGGGTCAAAGGTCAAACAGAGGGAGAGGGATCAGACAATGTTAAACGAATGTTGCTGTCCAACTCTCAAGCAAAACTTGAGTGAAGTTAAGCCAGTAAAGAAATACTGCATGTTGGGTGCATTTCAATCAGTGAATCAGTGATCAGTGAATGTAGAGCAGAGCTTCAGAATAAACATCCACCAGGAAACAGCCTTTAAAGGCTTGATTCATTATTAAGTGTCAACTATTGTTGACTGAATCTTCTTAATTTCATCTAAAGAGGAAAACAGTGTTTTAAATGACTTCTAAATAGCAATGATATAATATGATATATGATGGATTATATGATATAATAAAAAAATAATGCAACTAACCACATTTTAGCTACAACACAATTATGTATAAAGCAGCTCTAATAGTATAAAATATTGTATTATTATTTACAGCAGGCAGTGGGCAGGTTGGAAAAGAGCAACAGGATCTTGAGGGAAAGAAATGCAATAATAACAACCACCTGTTTGTTAGAAGAGTACTCCACCGATTTAGCACTGCACTCTTAAAACAGAACTGATTCATGATGGACAGTTTAAAAAAAAAAGATTAAGATCGATGGAACAGAACCAGAGATATCGTCTTTTTTATTCCAGACATTCTTCTTCCTTGTCAAACCCTGGACCACCAACAGATCAGTCAGAGCCTACATTACCCACAATGCAACTTGACCACAAACTGTTCAGTCAGAGGCTACAGAGGTCTGGTAAGCTAACGCCACACCAATCATTTTCAAACTTGTAGTGTTCAGCCCCAACCAACGCTGACTCAAATGACATCACTTGAGGAAAATTATCAGACTTCACACTTTATGCAAGTTTTTTCACCTACGCATTTGAACTCCTCAACACCTGGAAACACACTTTGATGTGTGAGTTTGCCTCAATCCTAAAGGTTTATTTTATGAATGAATAATGTTAATAAAATGAATAAATTAAAGATAAATGAATGAACCGGTGTTATAAAAGCACCCTGCTGGCAGAGGGGCTCTCAGCAGGCTAAGCTGTAGCTTTAGTGCAGTAACTCAGTTAAACTCATATTCTCATGAATCTTAGCAGCTGCGGATCAAATCAGCTCTGCTTGTGTTTGGTATTAACAGGCTTAATGTAGAGTCTTCCTATGATGTGCGTGTGCTGGGTATTACAGCCAAGTTGACTAACAGCCAAAGAGGCTTTGTTGTATAATTAAGCTGATCAGAATGAGATGCCGGTGGGACTTATTAGCTGCTAACATGTCAGCGTTTAGGCATCAGCGGAGTTCAGGCTTTCCTGCTGTTGAGCAGGCTGGGCACACATCCAGGGAGGCTCAGGGGAGACATGTGAGAGGATGCTGTGGCCAAAGGAGGAAGGAAGTAACCACTTTTGATTAGTGTGTTATGAATGTTAAATCACTAATTTTTCTTTTGAGATATACACTACCTATGGAACTATAGTACACCGACTTGTGGCAAACAGATTGTTAACGTGCATGTATTGTAGAGTAAGGGGACTTGTCTGGCTGCTTCTATCCTCTTTAACTTGTTACACAGTCCTGTGTCTATGTCTGTTTTTCAGCAAAGTAACAGCATCTCAACTTGAGTAAAACTGTAACACTGACCTGTGCTTGTTCTGAATTTCAACCAAGTAACACTACCTATACAGTACTCAAGCAGAATTATCATCAGATTAGCAGCACTTGTGTTGGGCAAACTGCTGAAGCAACATCCAACTGGGCCCCCATGTGCAAAGCTACACAGTCACAGTTTTTTTTTAATTTTTTAAAAGAAAATACTGTTGATGTGTTTCGTAAACGTGAAGAAATGATTAGGTGGTTAAGATGTAACCACAAAAAATTCAACAACAAAATCCTGTATTTGACACCATTCAAAACCAACAAAAAACACATTCAACTGACAATTGCATTGAACTAAAAGCTCAGTCTTATTTTTGACAAAAACAGTGGTGGAAGTACCAAAACAAAATTGTAAAAACACTCTATTACAAGTCCCACATTCAACATCCTACTTCATTAAAAGTGTTATCAGTAAAATGTATTGTATATGACATTATAGATTGTTAATACTGATGCATCAATGTTATAGCAGCATTCTACTGTTGTAGCTGCTCGAGGTGGAGCTAGTTTTAACTACTTTATGTACAGTTAGTTTAGTCCCGTTGTTCCCAACATATGTGTTCATCTTTTGGACTCTCTCTAATGTGTGCTTTTGGGGGGGAATATTAGAATATTAGAATTTCCATGACCAGACAAGGCACAGTCTACAGTTTAAGTCAAGGTAGGACTAAACCATTTTGAAAGGGGCTACATTTTCTCCCCTACAGTAGACTTGCTTTGGAAGTTAACAGAGTGTATGTGTGTGTGTGTGTGTGTGTGTGTTTTATGAGGAAACAGAAAAAAAAACATGTACTGTAGCTGTAGTAGTGGACTTGGACTTGGATTTATAGCGCTCTCAAGTGGCCAACACCTGTAATTACACCTAATTCCACCAGCAGCATCCAGATAGAAATCACTGTTAAACCTCAGTTTAACCAAAATCTGCTTTTGTGTTACTCAAATCAACTTTCATTATTGTCAGTTTTCAAAAACAAGATATTTGTAGAATAATAATAAGTTTGACTAAAGCTCTCAACGTTTTCTTTGTGTTTTTGTTTTTTTTACTGTTAAGCATTATGGGACAGAAACTGTTCTTTGGGACTGTACCTGATACAATTCAAACTCTACAACAACACTGATGAAAGACTACAGTACTTATGATATTCAACACATGAATTATTTATGAATTCATTGAAGTGGACAGTGAATAAGTGGCAGCTTGGTCACTTAAATGACACAGGTGAACTGTGACCCATTCATACCTTAGAGAAAGTGTTCATCTGCTCTTTGTTCCAGAGGATCTGCAGCATGCTGGCACATATGGGACAGCAGGCCCCTGGAAAGAGGTCAGAGGTCATGGATTATTTCAATACAACCTCCAGAAAAGTCTTAAAATAGTGATTTTCTGTCAGCAGTGTACTCACCAGGTGGGGTGACAGGCCGGCAGCCTGGAGTGGACAGAGGTGGACAGGGAATCACACTGCACGCAGAGTCAGGGGCCACGTCAGACACGGCCCCCACGGCGTGGCAGGGGCCCTCATAGTCCACAGCCACACGGTCCGAGAAGGCATCACACACCGTGTTGTAGGTCTCACCATTATGGCCACAAACCTGCTGAGACTTCCTACAGGCGTCCTGACAACAGAACACACCAAGCAAAGCCAGATTTATTAGCAGAGCCAGTTTATTAGTAATGGGGTGCACTACAGTAACACTTTCAACAGCATCTCAAATGGAACAGGCTGATGTATCATCACGTGACCTGAGCATGCAACATCTGTCACATGATAATAAGTTGTAACCCCTGTTTCGGTTCGAAGATACCATTCGCTGATGAAGACCATGAGATATGACTGAAAGCTCTTGAAAAGCTAGTAAGTGAACCTTTGTGTTGAGACTATTTTGTCACACATACTGATCCCAAGGTCAAGAATGAACTTCCATGAACACTTGTTTAATGTCTTCTGTGACTCTGGGGGAGCTTTGTCAAGTCTGAGAAAATAACCTTGATGTCATGGTGATGTCACCAGGGTTATCTCATTACAAATTTATTTAAAAAAAGTCTGCATTACAAACTGGGGGCATGTCATTTTGAAAGACATGGACATTTACTAGGCAGGGAGGGTTTAAGGAAAGACACTGTTGAGTTGCATTATGGGAAATGTAGGATCCAGTGTTTTTGGACCTTTACTCATACTATGGACTAAAAGTCACAATATCTTGGCCTCTGCTGCTTCAATTTTTTATTTTTGTCTATCACAAGTCCTCCAACTTCATGGAAGTAATATTAATTGCTGAATTACTATAATATGATGGCAATATGGTTGTAGCAGTCTAAAGTCTAGTGTTTTTCAAGATGAAGACAGTAGTCCCTGAGCCCTGCTGCCTCCAGCTCTCCTGTGCAACTTACCTGGCAGTGGCCCATGTAGGCCAGGGTTTTCCCAGCCTGCTGCAGCTGGCACAAACTGGGGTGGACCAGGCCGTCAGTATCACAGACAGGCTCCACACTGTTCTTATCACAGGCTGCTGGCCGTCCAACACACTCATACTGTGGGCAGTCTGAAGAGTCACTCAGACACACACGATACTTTGGGATGCACCTGAAAACACACACAATATGACTTCATATATTCATCTATACTACTCTCTTTCCTTATGTGAGGAGACCAGGTGAGAAGTTCACATACACACCACCCACAATACACACATACAATGAAGGAGGTAAACAACACACAATTAGAAGTATGTTTTGGTAAAGAACTGCAATAAAAGATCAAAGCAACAGGAGCAAACTTCTTCCCTCCATACACACAAAGAAACCCTGCTCTATCACCATAGCAACCACCAAGTCATACCTCCACTCTTTAGTGGTCAGTCTATGAACAGAGAGCCAGGAAAAGAGTTTCTGAAAGTTTATGCTGTCGGATAAACGTCTCTCACTCAGTGGAAAATGAATACAACTTTTACTGAAACATGTAAACATGAAGGATAAACGCGCTTACACAAAGCTTTTTAGTCTTAGTTGGTCTGCTCTCAATTTCTTTTTTTAACAGAAATGCTATTTTTATTCTCTAATTCCAACTGCTTCTACTTTGCCGTTCTTTTGAACAGTCTTAAGCTACTGTCAACGAAACTCAACACTTCCTGCAAATGCTTCATATTAAAGGTATCCAGTGACGTTTTTGAACACTACTGGCACAATGGAGCAATGTTTTGAGGAAGCACATGCACGCATACACATGTGATACAAAGTCCTCGACAGTTGGTGGCGGTATCTTGCCAAGAAATGTAACACTACGCCAACAAAGGACACTGCAAGCTAGCAAACATGGACGCAAACAATGAAGGTTTCATATTGTTAAAAACATTTGCTGTGCAAATGTTGCAAGGAAGGTAACACATTAAAACATCTTTGTAAGGGATACACAATACATCTTGATGACAAACAATGAAATGAAACATGTAAACATAACTGTGTTTGTTGACAAGAAAACTCAAGGTACACAGGGTACTCTTAGTAGACAACCAGGAGTGTGAGGGATTATGCCCTTTGAGGTGCCAGAGAGCTTTTAATGTGAAACATGAGTGCAGGATGTGTTGAGTTTCATTGACAGTAGCTTAACACCGATCTTAAAAACAGCAAAGTAGAACTAACTCAAATGAATTAGTGAATGAAACAGTGTTTCTGAAAAGAGAAACTCTGAGCAGCAGAGTGGTGAGTATAACATGACTGAATGCTGTGGAAAAGTACATTAGACTGAATTTATCAAGACAATTAGTAAACATGAAGGAAGTATTGAGTTTGCAGTAACAACAACTGTGACAGAAGCAGATCAGAAAACATGGACACGTCTTAGTGTATGTATTAAATCATGATACAATATACTTTAAACTACAACTAAATTGAGACATATGTACATTTTAGATTTTTACACCTTTTTATCTTGAATTTTTATCCTTTATGTTTCGTTTTTCTAATCCTGATTTTTCACACTAGCCTTGTAGCACAGCCTTAAGAGCCTGCCACATTGCACTTCACTACAAATATTACTTGTGCATGTGACGAATAAACCTTTGAATGCTTAATTCCCTCAAAACAGGGAAAATTAGGAATATGGGCATGTCTTCAATATAAAATTGTTTTAAAGAAAGGCCTCTCTGTAGGGTTAATAATAAGTTTCCTTAGATTTGTATTCAGGTCAGGGTGGAAAAGTCTGTGAAACAGTATTTGGACCATGGGTGAGGGGTCAAAGCTTATGTGGGGGGGTGATGATTGTCTGTGAATGAAATGGAATAACAAACCCATACTGATAAGGGCCTCATGGCCAGTTAGCCCCGTTTACCACAACCACAGCCACCTGAAACAACTACCTGGCTGTCAGTCAGATGGAAGGAGAAACAGTAAATAAGAAAGGAAGGGAAAATCTTGTAATGTGTTTTTCCTTAGTGTTGATAAACCTACCTCTGGTTTCTCTGGCAGGGTTTGTTCGCGCAGGGGTTACTGAGGCGGCACAGGCCGAAGACAAACTGATGGTCCTTGAATCCCATACAGCGAGCCACACAGGCACTGGGATAGGTCCGCCCATTCAAGGCACACACTGGGACGAAGTGGTCTGGACAACTACAGGGAAGACCTGGAGGAGGACAGAGGGAGATGACTAGTATGAGGGAGGAAAGTATTCATGGCATCAGTTGTGATGGAATGCACTGGACAGGATTACCAGGGGTACACTGGAAGCACTGATGTGGCATGTGACAAACACACAGACGTACCGGTAAAGTGTCGGCGGTCCTCATTGGAGCTGTCGAAGCCCAGACATTCTCTTGTGGGGCAGATGGTATCACCAGCGAAGCAGGAACAGGTGTGGCAGTCGATCCTGAAAGACGCCCCATGGCCTGGTGGTAACACACAACAAGACACAGAGTAAGACAACAGAAGAACATGTGAACAACATGTTACTGTATGTTTAGGATGTAATGATTCCAAAATACCATTTGAAACAAGAGCAGATTGAGAGAGATTTATGGTGATAACATGTACACCTAATTAACTAGTGAAACTAGTGAAGAACGTACAAGAAACACATGTCTGATTATTTGCCCATTGTCGGATGCATGACAGAGAATACTGGAGGCTGATACAGCTCTTTGTGTAATGGTGTGAGCAGACTTGCTTCCAGGCAAGACCAAGGAGCTGGTGGTTTCACATGACAAAACATCCCCCAGTTATACCAGTGACTATACAGGGAGTGGACATAGAGGTTTTTCAATCATACAAATAACTGGAATTAGTCAGTCCATCCAGTCCAGTTTGCTGGACAACCCTCTACTGTCTGCTCAGACTGCTGGAGACGCCTCATCCACTATCCAGTTTCATTAGTGAAGTACAATTTTTGTTTTTTAATGTTTGTCCTGACACTATTCACACTATTCTGGTCTCAATACATTTTAGTAACTATTTCTGTAGTTCTGTGTGTATTTAGTATTTAGTACCTTTTTATTTTATAGTCATGCTCATAATGTATATAGTATTCTAGGTTTTTGAGGTTACTTATCTTTACAATGCATTTGTTCCTGTGCCTCTGCCTCTGTGACACTTCCCGTGCATGAGATCAGTAAAGTTTATCTTATCATAAAGGCTGAGGGGAAATGGTGATATGGGAAAACGTTGGGCTTTTAATTAGAGAATTGTGATACAAATGGGTTTTAGCGATGTAGCGATTTAGCTGCTACAAACTACTACTAGCGGGGTAATATAGTTTGATAGTTTTGGTATCTAGGGCTGCCCCAGCTCTGGTGCTGACTGTTAGCGAAGTCGGCTAAACTACTTTTGAACCACACGCTGCTACAACCTCCTCTGCTGCCGTCCAGTGTGACTAAGCGTTCGGCTGACAGCACTGTCAGACACAGGCTGGTATCTGGGTATGAAATCTGATTGAATGCTCTAGGATTTTATAACTGAACTGTGACCAGGATGCATACCTTTTATTTCTCTGACTGTGTGGAAATCTGATGTTTTCATATCACAGATAAACGAAAAGACATACAGGAGTTTAGTGTGAGGTGGCTGCTCTGCAGGTGCGCTGAACTTGCACTAACTGGGCAGGAAATAATATATTTCTCATATTTGTAGGTGTGGTGTACTGAAGAAAAGACATCAGTAATAATAATGAGTGTTTATGAAAAAGAAAAATATCTTAGATAGGTTAATAGATCATGAACTGGTGAACCACAAGCACGTGACAAATGAATATTCCGAAGATAAAGACCACCACCCCCCACCCCTGCCGGGTATCAGTATGAATTTTTATACATCTTGTGCACTACAAGTATTTGACTTATTACTTGCTATTCGTATCAATTTGATAATTAATTAACTTGTCCCTACATGACAGCAGTGATGTATTACTTCCATTACTGCCCTGCTGGCTGTACTAAAAATTCATCTATTTAAAATTCCGAATAAGCCTCTGGAATATTTGCACCCAGAGAAAGCCAACCTTCCTACCATTTCTCATGTTCCACCAGAGAGAGTTTGCTTTTTAAAAATCTCTAGTATTTGGGTTTGCTTGCATTAAGTGAAACAAGACAATACGTGATTAAGAGGAAAACAAATAAATGAGTGTAAATAAGGTTTTATACACTCTCTGGTAGATTGGTAACACTTTTATTGCTTCCATGGTCAATAAAGAGGTTTAAGTATTTAAAATAAATGAAAATCTATGTGCTCTTGCAGTATACATGTTGTTTTCTTATTTGTGGATGTTAAAATTCTAAAAATGCAGCTATGCTCATCTACATCAACTTGAACTGTTACCGCAAAGCTCACAGCAATAACAAGCACTTTGTCGACCTTTTTCTGCCCTGGGTTTCACTTCTCAGGCTACATACAGGCTGCCTTAAAGCTCTCAACTAACCACAAGCCCTGGTTATAATATAAGACAATGAACTATGCTGAGAGTTGGGACAGAGTGAATTATAAACACAGTGCCCTTCCTTTTGATCTGAGACCGACCAAGAGCTCTTAAATCTTACAGTCCACAATTTGAGGCATCTCTGTAAGTCAACCTCTGGATGCATGAATAGACACACACACACACTCACACACATTACAATCTTTTTTTAGCATTAGTGTATATGCCCTACTGCTTATCCAGTAAATAACATTTCTGACAAACAAACCTGCATAGCCGCCATTCTTCATATGTGGCTTAACTAATCCAGACTAATGTGATTTAAGCCAGCTAACTTGGTTCTATGGATCCAGGATATTTGTCAGTTTCTGTCAGGATTTGACTGCATACTTACAGTATATTTAAAGGCACTGTTCAACATTTTTGTAAATACACTTAGTAAAGTGTTAAACCCAGGAGGCATTTAGCTTAGCTTAGCATAAAGACAGAGAGCAAGGGGAAACAGCTAGCATGGCTCAGGCGAAAAACAGCTGGGTGCAGTGACTTCACAGTCAAGTCTTGTTGTCACTGTGAGGTACCCAGGCAACCAGAAGTACTGTGTGGATGGATAAACTGTTGTTGGTCAAAGAATAGTTCCGGCACATAACTCCCTGTTAAACCACACAGTGTTTTTTCTACATTTCTGTTTGAGTGCGGATTAAACAAATGACAAACAACATGTTAGTTAGTGAGCTTTAGTGTCTGTAGGTGTATTTTTGAATTTGTTAGCTGGCTAATATTAGCGTTTAGTTAAGCCTGTTGTCTTTCAGCAATGTGATATCTGGTAGCTTGATAAAATAATCTTAATCTTAATATATCAAATACGGCTTGTTCCATATATTTAACAAGACTTTTTTATCTTTTTTGGGGACCATTTTATGCCTTTAACTGATCGCTGATAGGAAATGAGGGGAGAGAGAAATGGGTAACAACATGTGACAAAAGTACCCGGCTGGATGCAACGTTGTGGGGACATTTTGCTTTATGGTCGGCGTTGGCACCTTAACCCCTAGGACACCGGGGCACCCCCAAGAACATAACTTTTATGACATGTTCACAATTGTTTAGATCTACAGTTCAAATGAGCACACACCTCCACCAAGCAGCACTTATATCAACAAGGATTGTTTCTCACTATCTGCTACCACCTATCATAGTGTGTCTTGGTGGAAAATGATGTGGTAATAACAAACTACAGAAAGTTTCACAGCGCTCAAAGTAAAAATGTGTTCCTCACAACATGTCTTACCTTGCTGTCAACAGGCAACAAGATGACTGCGAAAGCATTTATAGTCCTTGGCTCCCTTTTCAGAGTGAACTCTCTCACCTTTCAATTATTTCATAGAAATATGAACTGCTTGGTGAAAAATAAACCTGCTGGGTTGAAGAGAGGCTCTTACAGATTTTGAAAAGGTAAATCATATTCTGTGATGTGTCTATCCCCGCTGTTAGGCAACAGCACATTAAATTGCCAGACTATTGAATGCAGTTTGGCTCTACACAAAACAGAACAGCGTGTGTCCAATTCAAACCAAACATCTGTTTTCAGTTAAAGCAGAGCAGCTCACTCCTCCTTAGAAGTGCAGGCAAAAAACAAACATGAAAGCACAAGAGCTAGAAGAGGAGGGGATAGAGGAGGGGGTGACACACCAGGAGAACGTAGAAACAAGCGTATTTGTCTTTGTAAACAGAGAGAAAGATAAGATTAATTAAATCACATGGCTAAGTGAATGTTTACTGATTATAAAATGTTAATGCCACTGGGTGAAGATTTGGAAAGTTTTTGACATTGGTGCCCCTTAGTGGCAGTACCGAGCATGACACTGTGGCAGACAGCAATGCATGATGATATGATGATGATGATGATGATGATGAGATGTTACAAACTGCTGTCTCCTCATTTTTCCTTTTTATTGGCTACAAAATGTGCAATAATCACATCAAATAAATTACAGCCATAGCTATGGAGTTTAATTTGTCTTAAAACCTGCGCACATAAAAATCAGGTTAATGCACGTGATATAAGCATCTGCAGGTGGAAAAGCATCCTCGCGAGGGAGCATTTCTGCTCCGCATGCACAAATGTGGACAACTGCTGAACACTCGCTCACTAATGAAGTTCCCCTCCTTCTATGAGCAGCATTCGAATACTGATTTGGACGTCGATTGCCATGGCAACGAAGCATTCGGGTCAGCCCTAGTTTTTATATTATTACAGTTTCTCAACAGAAAAATACTTATAGTGTAGTGTGGGAGGATATTACTAAACAATCTGTAAAACCAGCAGAGAAACCTGCTGCATTCTGCCCTAAGGAACTGACACACCTAAAATCATTTCATTATATGGCTTTCACTGGACAGTTTTAGTGTAATAAATATCTGCAATCTGCTGCTAAAATTAAGCATTTTTGCTTTCCAGAATCCAACTGTAATGACACTGATATATAAACCTAAACAGTTGTGCAAATTGACTCTTTTAATTGTGTATTCATTTACAAATATTAGTCTATGCATTTGTTGTCATAGCATATGGGTGGTATTATACCACATATATTAAATATATATTATACCACTGGTATATGAACTCTTATAGTGATCAGTGGTTAAGTGGAACCTGTGCCTGCTCCGCCTCTAAGAAGTCCTGTTTCTCTGTTGAATAAAATGGGACTACACCGACAGGTAAGCCTACAGTATGAAAGCCTCACTGAGGTTCCTGCTCTGATCCAGGTGCAGCTAACAGCAGTCACTGACACGGTCTGTGGGACAAATTAACCCATTCTGCCTCAGTCACCACACATTTTGAGCTTCAGTGCCTAATTTGAAAAGAACCACAACTCATTCATCTCCACTAGAATATTACTGCTTCATCTGCAAATGAATTTATGTGATGTCTCGTGTAATTGGGGTTGGGCAGAGGATGCTGAGGATTGATAACATTTTTGGTTTCTTAATGACACAAATACTTTTTATTACATACTAAACTATTTTTCGTTTTTTCAGTGGAGCAGAGGCTTCGTTGTCACATGCTTCATGTACGTCATGATTTATTCGTTAAGTCTGTTTCCATTGCACTTTATCGTTTCCACTCAGGTTTCTTTATGCACACAAAAAGGCACATAAAAACAGGTGGATGGAAACCCACCTACTGACTGTTGGTGTTGAAGTCACATGTTTTGTATGACCAACTATCCACCCAACCTTTTACCTTTTAATGAAACAACATGGTATAAAGAGAACAGTGCCCCACCACTCTAATTGAGATGCTGTAGATATATCATACTTTTCAAAATTGAATTCTCCTCTCCACAGGAAGTGATAAATCCAATGAATTATTTCATGAGGGTTGTCTATAGACGTCAGATCACCAGTGGTGGCATTCAGACTTCTACTGCTGTATCTAAGACTTTTTAAGACTTTTTTGTCCTTTAGGGACCTGTGAAACTCTTTGGACATGCAGACAGACATGAGGGAGGTCTTACTCTTCCTCTGTCCTCCTACGATGCAGGCCTTGTTGGTGTCCACACAGGGCATCTCCACACAGTTCTCCAGACGCCCACTGGGACCACAGCTGCAGACCTCGTAGCACCCAGCAGGACCGGCGCGAGTCGGCACCTGGATACGAGCATCCTGCTGCACCAGAAACTCTGAGGCCTCGCCCAGTTTACAGCCTGAAGACACACACACACACACACACACACACACACACACACACACACACACACACACACACACACACTCAGAATGACTGCCATGCTGCAGTTTTTAGACTTCAGAGCAGACACAGTTAAGCTGCTGAACTGTAGCAGTAGTTGGTCGTACCTGGCACACAGAGGTATGGCTGACAGTTGAGTTCATCAAGGCAGCCCTTCCTGTTGACCTGGCATAAGTGGTTGCTGGGGCAGGGGTTCGGGTTGCATGGATGGATGACCTCCTCAACGATGTTGTTGCCTAGGGAACTGGGGGCTGGAGGGAGTGTGTGAGGGGGTAGGGGTGAAGGTGAGGGGTGGATATGGAAGTGTAAAACAGGATTAAACATGACTGTCACATAAGAGATGACAGTATTTTCTGTTGGTGACAATGCTGAATTATGTTTGTTGTAAAGCACTTTGGCACAAACTTGGTTTGTTTTTAAAGTGCCCTATAAATAAATTGGACCTTTTGACCTTTAATGTGAACTTGTGCACTCATTGTGTTCGTTGGGTTTCAAAATAAAGGCCCAATCAGAAGGAGAACAGCCATAATGTAACAGTTTCTGGGGAATTCTAATATCTAACACCTGCAGGACAGACCTGGCCTATTGGCCTGTATACAACTCTATTGTTAGAAAGATTTCAAGTTGCATTTCTCAATATATTTTTATAATTCCTTTGAATCAAATCACCACTATGGAGCTTTTTAGCAGAGGTGTGAACTTGAGTCACATGAATTAAACTTGTGTTAGACTTCAGTTATGAATTTGATGACTTCAGACTTGTCAAATCAAAAAAATACTTGCAACTCAATTTTGACTGTAACCAATGACTTGTGACTTCACTTGGACTTTAGCCTCTTGACTTGGAATGACTCAATATCTTCCCCAAGCCCAGAGATTAACAAGAGTAAGAGTGTACAGCCATGCTAGCAGCTCTGTGAGGCTGTACTTAGGCACAGTGGTGCTTTGAGCTAAAGGCTAATGTCAGCATGATGATGTGCTCACAACGACAATGCAAACATGCTGATGGTAAGCAGGTGTAATGTCTACCATGTTCACCATCTTGTGTTAGTATGCTAACTTTGCTACTTAGCGCTAAACACAAAGTACATTTTTATGACTTTGGTCATAAACCAAAGTTTTGTACAAATTAAAATGATTAAAATCACCAATGTTATTACAACTCATCCTGAGGGGAACATGAATGTGTGCACCAAATTTCACGACAATCCATCAAACAGTTGCTAAGATATTTCACAAAAGATGGCAAATGTCAACTTCATAGTGGTGCTCGAGGAAAAGTCTGGGGATCACCAAAGTCATTAGGATTCATTCAGTCATTAGGTGTTACTCTGTTTAAAAAATGGCATTATATTTGTTGAAAGGCACATAATGGCTTGTTTAGGATTCAAAACATAAAGTTTAGGACTTGGATCTGCCTCTGCACTTACTTGTGACTAGCGAAACAATGACTTTGTCTCTTTTAGCTCATTGTTTTGGTTTTACGGCACATTTCCTGAATAGTTTTGTCCCAGCACTCTCATCAGCTTTGTTTCCAGCAGCAGCAAGCAGCTGTTTTCAGCAAATAAACTCACTGTGCACTACCTGCCCAGCACCAAACAGCAGACAGACACAGTCAGCTAAAAGGCCAGTGACTGTTGGTCTTAAAATTGTCAGGTGGCTAGAAAGGCTAACGTTGCTCTGTGTCTGCTGAATGTATTAATAGCCAACTGTTTGCTGAAATGTTAGCCATAACTGCTTTATGTCAGTGCTGCGTCTGTCAGCTTCTGTGTTCCTCTGCCCCCTGGTGGCCAAGAATCGATTTACTTGCAGATTTGGCTGCGTGAGCTTTTGAGGGACTGAAATAGTAATAATAATAATACATTTTATTTATATAGCACTTTTCTTAATAAAGTTACAAAGTGCTTTACACAGGGTTCCCACACATTTTTACCAATTAATTTTCAAAACCTTTTCCATAACTTTTCAATAATATTTTACCCCATTTCCATGACTTTATTTAAGTAGAGGTAGGCCCATACAGCGATCATAGGGCGCAACAATGAGGCTCTTACTCCAGTGTGCTATGCCCTAAGACAGGCATTATACCAAATATATACCAAATTTTGCCTCTCTCTTGAGCCATGTGTTATATTTGTTATTCAAAAGTCCTAGATTATTAAACACGCCCTTCCCAGGCATTTGCAGATAAGCAAGCTGCTAGCACTTGCTAACTTTACTCGCCTGTTAGAGATTCCCACCGCCAACTAGCTGCATACGCCAATGTGTATCACATGATACCAGTGACATTTCAACAGTCACGCAACGCAACACTAGATTTCATACTAGTAATACCAGGAATGTATTTCGCATAACGTTAGACATGTTTTGGGATTTTTATGAACATATTTTAAACAATAGCCATAAAAATGTATATTCTAAACTTTTCCGAAACATTCTGTTAATTCCAAACCATTAAAAACAAGTGAAATGGCAAGAGTGGGATGATAAAACCCAGCAATATTCATAAACGCTTTCCTATAACAGAAAATTTCAAGAAGGGATTTAAAAGACGCTAATGATGTAGCCTGTCTGATCTCGGTAGATAGAGTGTTCCACAGTCTGGGGGCTCTAACAGCAAAGGCCTGGTCAGCTTTGGTCACAAGCTGGGATCTAGGAACAACCAGCAGAGTCTCAGGGAACGCCCAGGCACATACGGAGTCAATAAATCCTTGATATAATTTGGAGCAAGGCCATTTAATGATTTAAAAGTGATCAGTAGAATTTTAAAATCAAGACAGAACATAACAGGCAGCCAGTGTATGTTGTGGAATGATTTTTTTTTATGTTTCTTTCCTGTTACAATACTGCATCTGGTTGGTATTTCCATCTGTAACTGAGCCCCTCTACATCTCAGTACAGGAAAAAATGGCTGCTGCTCAACACTGAAGCTTCACAGACATTTCAAGTCCCCCAGAGGTATAAGTACTGTTGGTTGTGACTCACTGAGGTATCTGTGGAGGGGGATGCAGCGTTCAGGGTCATCAATGGGTGAAAGCAGCTCACAGATCCTCTCTGGAGTTTGTCCTTCATGGAAACGTTTCCTGTCCCCACACTGGGTCAGGATGTCCACACAATCTGACCTGAGGACAGGTAAGAGATAACATAACACTAAAAAAAAGCCAGTGTAACACTGCTTGAAACACATCTATACAAATGAATCAACATAAAGTGGTCATGTGTAACTTCTTCTATGAAAATAAATGTAGACTTTTGAAAGTAAGGAGGGTTGTAGGCTAGGCTGGGTGCAGAGTGAGAGACTCTGCCAACACACACAGCCTGAGGCCGGATGTGGACAATGTGTGATGGTGTAATGTCATTCAAGACAAGTGGGAGATTAAAACCTGAAAGGAAGGTTGTATCTGACAAATGGCTGAACATTATAGCCTAAGGGGGGGAGTGCTCTTATGTAGTACACACACACACACACACTCCAGACATGACACAGCAGATCCTGAGAGAAGGGCAGGGCCTCCACCTGTCCATCAAATCCTAGACACACGTATTTAAGTTCTCATCACTCATTACTGACTGCACAGCTTTACTTGGTGCAGAACGAGACAATGGAGAGGAGGAAAATAATGACTTTATGAGAAAACTAGGTAACTGAAGGTAAAGAGACAAACATGCCAAGACAGATATAAACCACAAAAGTTATGTAGAAGACAAATAATTAGACCAAACCAAATCCATGAAATAAGTCTTGAAGACAAAAAATGATCATGTCGTATGTCGCCTCTTGTCTTGATGCTGGGTTTTATCTAGATTTTGGAAAACTCCGTGGGTAACTTTAAGCAATCACGTTACTGTTGACTAGCAGTATCCTCACGTAAATGACAAACTTACTCTTTCGGGCTAGGGGATTAGAGAAGCAAGATTTCCCCAGTTGCTTGAAAAAGCTGATTTGTGGGCCATCTATAAGCTTAACTGGTTTTCCAGTGTGCTTTTACATTTACACATACCGTGACAAGGGAAGCAGGGATGCATCCTTGTACTCAAAATCATTTGACAAAAATACAACTTCATAACAACTTTTTTTAAATCAGCTAATGACAGGTTCACTTACCCAGTTGCTCAAAAAGCTACCTATGTGGAATGAAAAGTTTCCTCCTCTACCAGAACTGACATGTTGCTAATGCATCAGTATCTGTATCTGTAATGCATCAGTCTGTATACTGCAGATTTGGGGTTGTGGTTGAATGTTGAACTGTGGTAAATTATAGCCATAGATACTGGTTAAAGGTAATAGTTATTGGTTATTGCAGTGGTTCCCAAACCTTTTCTATTATGGCACAGGAGAGTCAAAGGTGAGGCAAAGATACAGCATGAGGTGAATTTGAGTCAAAAATCAGATTGATACGATTCAGTGTGACTTACACTTCCCAAGTATATCATTATCTGTGATGTCCATCGCAAATAAATGTCTATAAATCCACTTAGTAATCACAGAAAAAACGTTTCACAACTTGTCTTAGAGACATTACATTTAAAAATTTTCTTTAGTATCAAAGTAATCCATGGGTACAAACAGGAACTGCTAATAGCAAGAAAATGGAGCTCAACAGAGAATACCAGTACCTACCAGTGGCTGACATTACAACAGCCCATTGGCTGATGTGTTTTTACAGGGTCTTGCTCTTTTGATGGTTTTTAATTTTGTCCGTCATCATATTGGGTCTCAAATAGGCCTATTTGTTGGTGTGAGCATGTTTCCAGATTAGCAGAAATGTTTGACTTCCTCCATTTTCACACAAAAGTCAAATTTCACACACAGCTGATGAATAAATAAAGTAGAAGGACAAGCAGCTCTTTGCGCAGAAAAAACTCAGAGATCCACTTTAAAATAGGTAATGTTGAAATCACCCCACCTCCCCTAGAGACATAAGTCCAGTCTGAATGGGACTTATCTTGTACTTTACATATTGTTTTCTCATCTTGTGTCAGTACTTGTTATAGGTCAGTGTGTGAACCTGTTACTAGTTACTACTGGGTAGTAACTTGTCACTTGTAGGATGGTAGTAGACATACTTGCATATGACGCTCCCTCTGGACTTGCTGTGGCAGGGTTTGATCTGCAGGGAACAGGCCACAGCCTTCCACATATCCGGCAGACACTTCCTGATGTCCAGCACAGGGATGTTCATGAATGGCATCTTGATCGTCCCATTGGACCACAGCTTGATGTCGTTCATGGCGCCCTGGTCTGACTGGACGTTACAGCTGCGGAACAGCTCCGTGGGCCTGTGGACGGAGACAGGCAGAGGTGAACAATAAAAAAAAAAAAACAATAAAAGTTGGTTTGTGTCTAAAAAGTAAATATAGCATATGAAACTATTTAAAAATAAGGGTGGTCAGAAAAAAAACAACAATCATGTGATCAGGATCTCAACACTAGCAACCGGCTGACTGCAGAGCAAGGTGTACTGCAACTGTAGCCTTGTAGTTGTCTGCTCTGCAGGCCTTACAGAGGGAGCTAAAGTCCCTCTGGATAATGTGAGGGTTGTTTTCCCCTTCCACTGCACCAGAAAGTGTCTTTGATGTCTGATTGGTGGGTTTGGTCTCAAGTGAGTCAGCTAATTGGTGGTTTAAAGGGAGAAGGTTCCAGGCAGAGGTTCAGGGTGTGGTTCCATCATTCCATTTGCTGCTGGTGAGAGGATGCTTTGTTTATCTTGACCATGTGATGTGTGTGTGTGTGTGTGTGTGTGTGTAAAACCCTGGATCCTTAACTTGATTTAACTCCAAAATGGTCAACGGTGGTTTTCCTCTCAAACCAAAACTCAATGCGGCAATCAGCTGATTTTTATTAAGAGCAACTCACTAAAGCTCTTTCCTGAGCTCAGTAATGGAGAATGGAAGTCCCAGAAGTTTAATCAGGGTTGCTGCAGCACATATAATCAGGGTTCTTCATCAGGAGAAATATAGTCTATTTTTTAGTCTTTGAAGAACAAAACCCATTTATCACAACTTCACTGTTCATCCATTTTGTTATGTGTTTTTCCTTCCTTCCAGTTTTAATTAATTTCCAATAAGGTATGAAAAATAACTTGAAACATGTTTGGTAATACATCACAATGAATATCACATCTGCTTTTACAGTTGACAAAGTTATATTATTGCTGCATTGTACTGCATTACTATCTAGATAGATAGATAGCCTTTTATTGTCCTGGAGGGAAATTTGTTTTCACAATCTGCACATGTTCATGTCTCACAAGACAAAACATGCAAATACACAAATCAAATATGGTCATATACACACATACACATCCATGCCCTTTCCTTTATGCCCACATCTACTTGCATACACGTGTACAAGTTTAAAAGCCAATATGTGTACAATTTGAGAATTTCCAACATATGTGATCTCTAGGGGTAGTATCAAAAAAGATACTGTATCAGACAGCAATGCATGCTACTACCCTATGGATGTATAAAGGCCTTGTTTAGACTGCCAGCTCAAACCCGTACCCAAACCCAGATCCAGATTGTATCCAGATTGATTTTAGAAAGTCTGGGCAGCAAAAATAACACATGAAATGCAATTTTTGCAAATCGGATCCAAGCCATATTTGGAGGTGGTTTGAAATGCGACTCCATTCGAATTTCTACAGATGTGCCTCAGTCCGGACACTCTGGTCGCTCAAAGTGTTTTTTGTGTCACTTGCAACGCGACACACAAAGACGACGTCAAATCCAGAGTGACGGAAGTGCATCAGAGTGGCTGTATACCAGCCTCCTCCATCACTGAGTTTGTCTGGAGCGATGGAGGAGTTCTGCACTGCACGATTGTTTGGCGGGCGAGATGATGATCCCCATTTCTCATGCTTCTGTGTTGGAAAGCCGCATCACCAGCGTACGTAGTTACTGTTGCTACATCGTTACCACAGAAACCCATGCAGATAAGTTGGTGATGTCTGGACACACAAATCTGATCTGATCACTCACAAATAACAGTGCGGCCAGTTTGTCTTAAAGATCTGATTAGAGAAACAAATCTGATTTGCCAGTAGTCTGAACAAAGACTAAGAGAACTGGATACCAAAATGGGACCCCATTTGTTCCAAAGTTTTTCACCTGGCACATACTGGAAAAAAAGGCTTCCTCTAGTTTCTGTGTTTTTGAGCCCATAGAGCATCAACATTAGAGTCCTTCTCTGGCTGACTTCCTGCTGGCTTCCTGCACACACAGCATGAAAATAATTTAGTTGGAGCAGATTCTATATCACAAATTGTGATAATACTAACTTGTTATAACTGATGATTGAAAAATTCAGTTTTTTTGGGCCAGTGGGTGTCAGGTGACCTGCAATACCAACTGTGGCCACTAAGCCAACATCACCTCACAGCCCAGCAATATTTGAATGCTTGAACTACCCCCAAGACAACAAACATATCCGTTCTTTGCAGGCTACAGAGTGTAAATAGACCAGACATAAACTCCACTGTATGTTCTTGTTAACAGCTGTGTCCTTAATCATGTTGTTACAGAACTGGAAGTATATAAATAGATTCTCCATTACCCTGATGCAATATGTGCCAAGTAGCCTATCCATCAAGTGATGAAGCTAAATATAAAATATCATAATGGAAACAGAGATTATCATTATGGGGTCAGCGTGCTCCAAATGAAGTGCTTTTTGGATTGTCGAACAGCGTCTGAAACACTCTGAATTTTTGTAACTTTCCAAAGAGAACAATCAAGATGCTCACTTTAAGCAGTGATTGGCCAGGTGTGTGGAGATGTGAAAGTGAAGAACTAGTGGCACACTATGAATGCCTTCAAAGAGAGACTGTACAAAAGTGTACGCCGTTATCCTCACAGACGCCCACACAGTCCGTGTGCCCAATACCTACCGCTTTGTGTTTGTCTTTGTGCTTATACCATTATAACAGGGCCCAGAGAGTTCGATACCGCCCAAATGCACCATTACTTCTCTTTAGCATGACGGATTTAGGGATTTGTTTCTAATTTAAGGTTCAAGAACTTTGTCTTACACCCACACAGACACAGAAAGACAAACACTGCATACATACACTGTCATTAGCTCCATGCTCCTTCCGCCTGAAACACCACCTCCAGACCAGTGTTTGTCTTCCATGCTGCTCCCGACAACACAGCCCAGCGTTTGAACCCCTCAGGGGAGGAGAAACCCATACAAGGTTCTCCTGGAGCCCATCAAAGGAAACTCAAAGAGCCTTACATAGTTTGTTTGTCTTAACTTCAAATCCCACAATGCCACAGCATGAGCTCCCTGCCATCATGATCTGAAACAATTTGTCAAATCATTTTCTCTGTGAGTAATAACAGAAAGCTTAGGGTAAAATCCACTTGTAATTTGAAGAACACATTCAAATACTTCAGAGGGAGTATCATTGCCTCTTATACACTCATAATGCTACTCACTTTGAGAGAAGGCTGTTGTTTGAGCTTCAGCCACTATTGAGACTCAGTCTCAAGTACCTGTAATCTGAATATATTATTTTCTTGGGGAATCTAAAAGAATAAAGCTTTTACATTTTTGTGCTCAGAATACCGAATGCCATTCGAAGTGTTGTACCTATCTCTGGTTGTTCAGAAGAATCTGACAAAATAACATGACGTCTACATGTCTTTCCCCTACTCTAAATTTAAAGTGCAGTTGAGTGGCAATGATGATCTGTGGCCACTGTGAGGATATTAAAGGGTCAGTTCACCCAAATTACAAAAATATTTTTAGCCACACTAGCCCCATGGCTCTAGGGATAGGGATGCTGGTCAGTCGGCCAACCACATTGGTCCAGACTAAAATATCAACAAATACTGGTCCCCAGAGGATAAATCCTAATGACTTTGTTGATTCCCCAGCCTTTCATATAGCGCTGTCATAGATCAAAATTTCAAGTAGTCCAATACTAGCATTTAGCATTTGGCTCAAAGTGCTGCTGTGCCTAAGGGCAGCCTCACAGAGCTGCTAGCATGGCTGTAGACTCATAATCGTGTTCTACTGGTATCTGTGCAGTTAGTTTTAGTTTTATTTGTCCAGGTTTTGAGATATCTGTCTCTGAGGTTTCTTCCTCCACCTAGACACGAACGCAATTTTATTTGTGATTCTCACAGCATTGAAAAATGACATTTGAATAACTGAACAGGAGGTGCACAACCGAAACAAGGAGTCCAAACAAAATCATAGTTACTGTCTGACTCCCGTTAGTCTGTTTTTAGAGCGCAAGTTACCAAGTTAGTCACAGATGATAAATGCTACAGGAAACACACTGAGTGAGCAGATCATCAAGTTTTTTCTAAATATGTTCAGTAGCTTCAGTATTAAGTTATAGGAATTTATGGGTACAATTATAATTAACACAAATACCAAATGTTTCAACAAACTATACAGTACATTTTTTAAATGACTCTATTTAAACTGATACTCCAATGCAATTGAATCTTGTGTGATAAAACAAAGTGATATCTCATCTCTGGTGCAAAACAGCTTACAGAATGCTCTACAGTATCAAGTGGCTGTGAGCTTTTGTGGTTGCCTCACTCACCAGGTGACCTGCAGACCGCTGTGTGTATCTATGAAGTATATTTGAGTTTGTTTTGATGTGTGTGTGTTAGTGTGACTTCCCAGTGCAGCCTTTGAAGCCGTTCCATTTGGCCTTTTGCCCCATCTGTAGACAGTGTGTAAAACATGCTGTGGTACTGATAACTCCAGGGTCATACTGGGTTCAGTATAAATCTGTCTCTTGTTTTCCCTCTCTGCCTCGTTCTTTCCTTCAGGCTCTAAATGATGCATTTTCACATAGATGTTCAGAAGCACAATTAAAGGATTAATAAATGGGTGCAATGATACAAATAAATAGATAAAAATAGAAAAGGCTACATTTTCTGAAGAAACTGTAAGTGTACTAAGCTTGTGCTGATTGCAGGTGTAAATACTGTAAAACGATTTAAATGTTAATTCTTTGCATGCAAAATATTGTATAAGAGTTTAGCAGTTTAGATTTTTTTTATTTACAGTTGAAATGTAAGCACTGAAAGGATCTGTGTCAGGTGAAGTGTTAGAGTTGAAAGCAGTTGAAAGCAGTTAAAATCAGTAAGTGAAATTGTTGACAGCACAGTCATTTTGGTTTCAAGTTCAAGTCCTATAGGCAGTGGAGTTGTCAGCATGTAAGAAATGAAAGTAGTTGAACTAACAGTTGAAGTGTAAAAGTTGAAAGCCGTTGAACTGTTAGCTAGAGCTAGAAGTAAAAGTTGAAATGTCAGTTGAACTGCAAACAATGAAAGCAATTTAAATTTCACTTTAAGCACTATAGATAGATAGTCAATCAGTGTGTAAGCAGAGACAGACTGAATGACTCATCAAAATACACATGTCATTTATTACAATAGTGATGCAAATATGCTCTTCTTATTCACTTGCTTCTAAAATCATCTGGTCAAAAACAATATTTGTCTGAGGTTAAATTTTGTTTTTGCTGATGAGACAAGTTGTATTGTTGAGTGTCAAGCTGGGAATTAGCTTCAGGAGGGAGTAAGAGCAAGAATTTTTTAACCCTGAAGTACATGTGTAGTTTTGGAGAGTGTTGTGATCAATGTGTACAAATTGAATGGTGTTTCGACTATGAGAGTGACTAGATAATGTAAAAATATCATTAGAGGGTAAAATTCTCCTCGCAGATAAAGACAGGAGCTGAGAAGGAAAGCAGGCCAACATGACAAACTCCCATCCGTTCAACCCTGGTGAGTATCCAGGAGTCTGACCTGTTGTTGAAGTTGGTGCAGTAGTGGAGGTCCTTGCAGCCCAGCTGGCAGGGCTCTCTGACATCGGCCAGGCAGTTGATGAGCTCCGTCTCCCCCGGGTTGTACTCACAGAGCTGGTCAAAGTCCTGCCACGTCTGGCTGCCCCAGTTAGTACTGATCTCCTGACACATGTCCCTGTCAGAGCAGAGTACAGAGTCTGGGTTATAACAAGAAAAACTAACACATTTCACCTCAACCTGTACTCTGCCTCAGAATATATGACATTAATGTAGTGGCTTCCACTAAGCAGTGTGCTGTACCTGCAGAGTGAAGTGTTAGCCTTGGAGCAGCAGTGCAGCTTGGCACAGTCCATCTTGGCGGGATGGGGCGTCTCTTCTTCAGGTGGGGAAGGAGGGTGGGCACTGCCCAGAAAGCACTGCCACATAGGTTCCTGAGGGAGAGGCTGGGAGCCACACTCCTCGATCAAACCCTCCATGATCTCATGCTCTGTGCTCATGGTGCGAAGGATTCGCCGGCAAGCCACCTGGCAGTGGGTAGCCTCCGCCCGGTCACAGCAGTACAGACCTGAATGTGAGGGATGAATGGACAGATAAGTGCTGTACTATGGCTCCCACCATAGAAAATTATATACACTAGAATGGAAGATTTTATCCACATTGCCCACTCCTGTTTCCATGTTGACAATAACAATCTATCAAGAGTGTCTGTAGCTCATGATCAGCTTTTCACACTTGGACTTAAGGATGTAGGTGCAGCCTTACATTTACAAAGGGGCTGCATGATGAAAAATATTTATACTTGTTTTGTCATATTTATTATACATGACAACTTGCTTTTGATGTCACGATGTTCCAAGTAATAGTTCCATTCTGAAAGCTGAGGTGAACAGTGTCTTTCCCAAGTGAAGTGAATCAATCATGAAAGATGGATTAAAGATATATTCAACGAGTAGGGATGAATTTAAAGAACATGATATCAAAAAGGAAACATGCAAATAGAGAAAATTTGTAGGATGTCTGAATGGCTCTGTCCAAAGGTAATACTGGATGTTCAAGAAATAAACCACAGGCAAACAAATAGCAGTAGTAGTTAAGAGTTGAAATTAAGTAGGCACTGTTCAAAAAAATCATGTTATTACTGGGTAATTGGGATTCAAACTATGACTAAGAAAAGGAATCGAACACTGAAAAGGAAGAAAATATTTTAGACTGTAAATATCGTCTTGGGACATAAATAACTCCGACATAAGCCAAAGAATGAGGGTGATTTCTAAAGATTCCTGCTGTGTTCATTGTCTTAAAGGAATACTCCACTGAAATCTATCTATAGCGGTACGTTCTCCTTTGAGTGGAAGACCCCTCTGATAACCCCAGCTACATGCACTACATGACGCGTTACATCATCTGACTGCTGATGATTAGCCTGAAGTCAGAATATAGAAGACTGATGACTATATTTAATTCATTTTCATTCATTTTTACTTTTCAATGTAGTTGCTGCCATATGTATGGATGGATGGATACTTTACTAATTTTCATGTCACAGCAGCAGTACACAACAAACCACACAAGAATAGTGCAAAAGAACAAATATCAAAGCACAATTACTAAACACAAGAGTTAAAAGTAAAACAGTATAAAAGTATGCGCTTTCAACATGTGCATGCACATAGTGTGCAAATCGCTGTGAGGTGTGCAAAATGGGTGTAATTATATATATATATTATATATGTTCTGTGTTGTTTTATTGTTTAAATTCAATAAAACTTACTAAAACAAATCTATCTTTTGAATATAAAAAATACTCAACATCTGCGCAATTCCCACCTTGTTCTATAAATTGCTCTACTTCTGGTAGAGGTTCAGAGCTATAACAAGGTGATGGCATGACAGTAGTGCATTTACTATAGCTACAGTATATTGGCGAGAAACTATGAGGGTAAAGATGCGTGACCAACTACAAGAGGATATTTAAAACTCAAAAGAGAGATTCTTAGTGGAGTATTCCTGTAAGAGAATTCCCACCAACTAATGCCAATGCATTTGAAAAAAGATTCAAGAACTGCTCGATCAAGTTTTCAATGAAAGCCGTAGTCCCTATGAAACCTGTTGTTGAGGTATGCTGTTGATTATCCAGAATAATAGGGACATTGCTACTTGTAATTTTTTCATGCTTAGAGCACCACAAAAAATTCCATTCACCTCCACTGTATTGGAATAAAGGCAGAGACATCAGAGACAGATACCTCAAACCCTGGACAAATACACACTTTTAACCTTTGCATGACTAGATACCACTAGATCAAATATTGTCTTCGGAGCTGGCAAACCTACAGCCCACGCCAACTAATGGTATAATAAAAAATGCATCTGCGTTTGACTAATGAATCCAGTACTGGAGTGTCAGCTGTATGTCTGCAGTATGAAGTGTAGATAGACTTACTGTCTATAGGGCTGCGTATGGGGTAGGACTTGGTGAAGTTGCTGACGCAGCTGAGCAGCTGAGCGCTGTGACTCTGACAGTACTCTTTGACAGCATTGATCTGGGACACGGTGGGGGTTGAGTCGGTCCTGAAGATGGCCTGGCAGTACTCCCTACAGGTGGTGTGACGCCCTGCATAGCTGCAGCATGTGGAGCCCACTGGGGGAACACACACAAACAATCCCACAGGTTAAATACTTAAATACACAACAGTGCTTTTTGTGAGAAATCAGCTAAAGTTAGGAGTAGAAGTGAAGTACAATAGGAGTGTGAGTGTGTGAAAAAACATATTAATTTCTTAAAACAATCATGAAGCACCATCAAACAGTACATAGGAGGCAAACTCTTCATCATTGGCCCAATCTAAAAACATGATGTGAGAGAGCACGTCGCTGCTTTTGACACGCTTGCAAAACCAAAATCTTTTGGTACAGTGTTAAAAGGGTACCCATAATGACGACTACGAAATGATACTGCTAAGTGGCCATGTGGTGTTGTGCGAATCAGCTAAAATGCTAATGCTAACGGGTATTCAACACTAAAAAGTGTCTAGAATTGTCTCAGGTACATAGGAAGGTGCACATCTTCTGATGTGAAACAAGTTGGTAATGGGGCAAGGAATAAATTATACATATTGATGAAAATCCAACATGTAAAACTTGTGTGGCATGTGCAATAAAATAAATCATTTAATTGAATGATTGGCTGAATCAGAACAAAACTACTTTCTCTGTCTGCAGTCTCAACCTATTGACATGCTTAGTCAGATGAGATAACATTTCCAGTAATAGTGAATTAGTGAAGGTTTCACTTGTAAGTAAACTGATGGAAGCATCATTAGCATCAACAATGGCGAAGTGTTAAAACACTGTACTGTACCGTTACAGATTCAATGGTAAAGTGTATAAGACTACAAACATTACATTCAAGTCTTACATTAAGTATTACATTAGTCTTACAAGATTGACGCCACTCTTATGTCTGCACACTAAATATGAAGCTAAAGCAGGTGGTTAGCTTAGCTAAGAACCATCAGAAGCTTCTTTGCAGGAAGCATAGGAGACCTTTGTCTTCTGGTCAATGCTAGGACAGCAAGGAAAAAAACGTTCATATACAGTATATATACAGTATCATGGCAATGCCTTGTTCTCTCTCTTTGCTTACCATGTACTGTAGCTGCCAAGTTTGATGCAAAGCAGAGTATTGCTTGGAAGAACTACCACAGTATATAAAGTGAGAGTGGATGTTGCCACAGTATGTTTTGTTTTCAGCATTTCATTATTTTGAAGTATGCCTTAAGTTGACAGCAGTTTACTGCATACACTCTATATTTGTCTGTTTACTGATATATATTCTAATCTGCATTAAACAGTGCCTATGATGATTTATGATACAAATTCACAATCTAAGTATTCATTTTCTTTTTAGTGTTTCATTGACCATGACTGGACCCATGTACTTTTCTAAACACGCTCAGATTTCATTATTCTGGCTAAAGTTGACTGACAAACATTAGACCTCTCAACAGGAAGTTACTGACCTCACATCCTGCCAAGCCAATAACATGGCTCTGCTCTGTGTGTGTGCATGCTGTGTATCCACAGTATGTGTGAGACAGTGCAAGAATGAGACAGAGAGAGAAAGATAAACAGAGAAAGAATACAAACAAGCCCATCTATTGGTCCAAGAAGCTCGGGGGGTTTATTTATTTATTGGCTGGAAGGAGAGATGAGATCAATGTTTGCAATTGTTGGCTTCTTCACTGTTCACCTTGTGTATGTGTGTGTGTGTGTGTGTGTGTGTGTGTGTATGTAACTTACTTTCATTTTTGGTGATGCAGCTGTAGAGGGAGTTCTAGAACAAGAAGACAAAAGCTGTGGTGATACTCTCTATTTTAACATAGTATAAAACAAAAAGCATGCTAAAGCTCTATCTCAGGGGTTCCCAACCTTTTTGGCTGGTGACTGCTTACACTGACTAAATGGATGGTTGTGACTCATGAGCAGTTCAACCAAAGAGTGATTTGTTTTCCGATGTGAAAGTATCCAGTAGACACAAGAAAAACTGCAAAGTTTCAGAAAAGTCCTAAACAGTAAACAGAATTTTGTGCAGCAGAAATCTGTTGGGTCTTTTATTTATCTTCTGATTCCTTTAACCCTCTGTGACCCTCAGATTAATCCTGGGATGAATCTAAAATGAATATTTCTCATCTTAATGACAAAAGTCTTAGTTAATTTTGAATTCAGTTTTTTCCAGTGTATTTTCGCTTTTTTTAAACAATGTTGTTTGATTTGTTTTCACTTAAAGTAAACTTTAAATATGTAAAATAGACACTTAAACCATTACTATTAGTATCATATTATGTTTCACAGTAGTAGCAGCAGCACCACAACTAGTGAAATGTGGAGTAGAAGAAGTACAGGTATTAGGAATAGTGCTAGCAATATATAGCTTCAGCTACTGAATGCATTTTACTTCTCTGAAATGCTTGGACTTACCTCTGTGACTTTTTTGCATACTTTTGTTATGTCATTTTTAGATGATGCCTATAAGGGAAAAGGAAATGAAATCAAAGGAGGTAAACTCATGAAAACAGAACAGAAAACACAGCGTAGGTGGACCTAACCAACACACGAATAAAGGTCTGAGCAAAACTAATGTTAGGGCACTCATTCTTAAAAGAAAGTGGGACATAATTTATTTATAATATCTCACCTGTCTGCATTCCCTGCGACACTCAGGTGAGATAGCCAGCTCACAGCAGCCCAGCCCCACCCAGCCATCTGACTTCCTGGATACTCCTGGACACAAATCAAACACCACAGAATCAACCATATGTTATGTATGTGTAGCTTGTACAGTTTGTGGAGACTGATTTATTTATTGGCACAATACTGGCCTTTATCTGCTGAAAGAGCCTCCAGTGTCATTTAGATCTATTGTTTGGAAGCGTTATGGTTTCTCAGTAAGTTAGAGTTGTCTAAAGCTGCGTGTTGATCTGTTGAACTTAAGTTGCCAGTCACTCTCACTACTGACAGATGGACATCCAGGACTACAGAGAGCAACTGAACTGTGTAAAACGTCTAGAGTGATTCTTGACTGACTTTAACATTAAACAAAAAACTGATGAATTGCACGTCAAAAAGCTGGTTTGGTTTACAGTAACTTAATTATAAATACCCTGAAATTCTTCATATTTGAGTTTTTTGGTAATAACAATTAGGCATTACTGATATATTACATTTATTTCCTTTTTCGTTATGCCAATGCTTCAGTGTGTTCAATTTGACAGTAAGAATTATGGCCAAGGAGCTGCCATTTAATGTTTATATTTTTCAAAATAAAGATAGCATCTTCTGTGTTTCTTTTGTTTCCCCTGCTGTACCAAAAACAGCCGTAGATTTTGTGTACCATTACACCCTTACTATTAAACGAGTTCCAAGTTCCACTGCATTTTGCAAGAGTTGAGAAAAGGCACTCTGAGAAACAAAGGACATTATTAATCGAAGTTGTCATGCTTAGGAGAAGTGGTTACACCAACAGCGTAAATCCATAAAAGCTGCTGGAATGCAGTGAAGATCAGAGAATGGATGATATCTCAGAGTCTGAGAGGATCTGAGGGAGGCTGGTTCCTTAACAGGTTAAATCTTTACAGACTCCCAAGGCTGTCTGGACGCCAATGTTTAGTGGGACGGTAAGAATAACAATACCTCCCAATCTGCTAGGAATCTATTAGGCTTGTGACAGGTAGATTTGTTCCAAGCACAGGCAGAAGGATTTAAGCCTTTGATCCACTGCCTGCTTTCTGCTCTGGTCAATGCCAGCTCTCCTCCCAGCTGTAACAGCTTCCCTTGCTACCATCTCTTCTCATGCAACCAGATACACACAGTAGATACAGCTTGGGTTGAATGTCATGTTTCATGTAATTTCTAGAGTCTAGATATCCTTTTGATCTATTGTATGCAAATTCTGTTTAGTCAAATAAAAATGATGAGCACTCAGTCAAGCATGATGTGGAAAAACCTTCCAGTCTAAGTGTGTCTCTGCAGCCATTTTCTGTTACCTTTACAACGTCAGAGGTTTTAATATTGGAATAAATATGAGAATGAAAACAACTGTATGCCTATCTAAATCATCCTCATATCCCACATATAGCCTCTTACATTATTGTAATATTTATTGTAACATGTTTGCAAACGGTTGCCTATTTACACATCCAACAGCCATGGAGCAACATTAGCATTAACTTAAAGTCCAATATTCACTCTCCTTTTAGTTCTGTTTTGCTCTCCACCAACTCCTGAAGAAAAAATATCAGAAAAATATCTGGCTCTTTAGCTGCTAAATGCTCCACTGTGTTCACCAGCTAGCAGTTAAGTGTACAGTAGGATTATCAGGTTTACTTTTTAGCTGAAAATAGCACTTTCATCAACCTGGTTTCCAGCAGCAGCAGGCAGCCGAGACTGAACCAACCCAGTAAAGTTGCGGTCTCAAAGTGGTGCCAAAGTCAGAAATCTTAAAATGCTACATGTACAGGGTTTAATATAATGCACTCTTCTCTTACCTGGAAGTGTAGAGTTAATGCACATCCAAAGTTCATTCTAGAAGACAAAGGAGATGAAAAGGTCAATGTCAGATGTCATTTCCAGTTTAATTAAATATGTCTAATGGCTTTTACAGTTTTTTAAGCAAAACTCGCAAATATAACACTTGAGAACTTGAGCATATGACACAAAGTTTGATCATGATAGGAAACATTTGACATGTCACTTTGTCATGTTGCACAAGTCAAATTGCAAAAGATTTCTCATTTCTTAATACTTCTTTAGCATTAAGATGGGTTAGAGCTAATACCTTTGAAAAGCCAGTTTCCAGTCAGACCACCTTAAGTTTATGGCTGCAATTAGAACTTAGCTAAAAGTGGTTGGATCATTTTAGGTTTGCATCTGATGAGATGGTGTACTGTAATGACATACGAAGCTTGAGGCATACTTTGTGGGTTCCATCCACTAGCAAAAATGGACTGTGGCTTCACCCATAGTTCCATGAAGCGGCTTTTAAAGCTTGATTTGGGTTCACCGCTAACCATCAGGGCATGTACTGGGACCAGAAATTCCATATTTGTTCAAATTGGAGGAAGCCTGTTTGGAGCTGAGGTGAGACAAAGAAGTGGCATCCACCATGGTTGACCAGGTGGAAACTTCTGTCAATCAAGCAAACAAGCTCCAAAATGTTCTGTACCACTCTTTAAGCCCCTATCAATTTTGAGAACCAGTATCAGTTTAAATCCCAACCAAGGCACACAGAGAAGAAGAGATTCAGGAAGTGAAATTAACTATTAAGACCATAATGTCTCATATATAAACAAATTATTGACCTTTTATTTTGAGAGAAATGTTGATAGCTTTCGAAAGAACATCTAAAGAGCCACAGATGTAATTAATGGCCCTGCATCCTAAGGGCCTCTGCATCGTTGTCACACTCTTATGTGAATCCTCAAACCTCTGCAATTATGTAATTGTGGCTGGTGTGCTGGTCTGCCACGTAGCTCTCCAAATTTGAAACATCGCGGCCCATGATTGTGTTATTGTGAGGTTCTCTTTTTTGATGATTGGCTCATGGTTTGTGTGACCAACATTCGTTATCAGCTGGTGGTCAGAGAAGTTCCAAGAACTACAGAACCAGAGGAAATAAACACAGGAACTAAACTAGGGACAAAAAGTCAATTTCGCACATTCCTATTTTTGTGTTTCTACCGCTTCTGAAGAACCGCAAAGACTGGGCAAATTAGACCAATGATGGACTGGAATGGCTGCATTTGAGATGCAATTTGTTGTGAGACTGATGTTTGAGTTGGATGTAATTAATGAATGTAAAGGAGACATGCAGAGGTGGAAAAGTGCACTGAAAACTCCAGAATGTCTGTCTCCAAAGTAGACGATCTACTGCTGAGTGTTTGAAAGTAATGTATTTCTGCTTTAGAACAAAACCTCCATGAAACAATAAGCAAAGTTCTCTTGTTCAATGTTCTCTCATCACTGCTCTCTCTCTTTCATTCACTCACTAGCTCTTTCCACCGCTACTCCCTCGCAGCTTGCTCACACTTCCTCTCACTCTCTCTCCCTCTTTCTCACAATCTTATTTAAATGGGTCGGGACCATCAGCAATGGTCAGCCCTGCTAACTCAGAGCAGGGACTTTTTTTACACCTGGAACTATCGTAGAGGAACTTCATTTAGTCCCTGGTTCCTCCGGTTGAAATGCAGATTTAGTTCTGGAGTTCTTCAAAAGGTTCTTGGGCACCTGGAAAAGTTCCTGCGATGGAAACACCCTATTTGATGTACATACTCCCTTTGCACTATACAAAACTATATTGGCCTTATTATTTCACTTGAACTTTTGACATACTAGGTTAATACTTTTTGCACACTTTAAGAAGTATACGTTTAGTTTACCTTTAAAGGATACTTATGAAGGATACACTTCACTTGGGTTCTGGCAACTGACAGCAGGTCATGCTGCACTTCATTGCTTCTAATGTGTTATTTTCTCTGGTGTCACAAAGAGCTCACACAGAAATTACTCATTATGAGCATTATTAGTATCATTAGACTGCAAATCTGCAATGTTATTAACAATGACTAACAGGTAGAGACAGGATGAGAATGATGCGTTTTGTATTCCAGGGGTTTACTGCGGGATCACTACGTCACAAACTTTTTAATGGACTGATAAAGTACAAGTAGGATACAAATGCAGCAGACCGCACGTTTAACTGCTTTTGACTGTCTGATTGATCAGGGAAAAGTCCCGCTCTCACGTGCTAATGCACATATGTGTTACCATGGTTACCACATGATTTACATAAATATATACATGGCTTATACAGATGAATTATAAGATCGCTTCCTGAACAGTTCATGATCAGCAGATGGATTTAATAGTAGTTTAGCTTTTGAAATCATGTTGAAAATCACACATCTACTATCAAACAATCCTGTGGTTGGTCCGTTCGCTTTCATAACTGCACCAGAGTCGGCTTGGAAGTGGACTGAGACCCTCTTTCAGTTGGTCTTGGTCCGGTTGTTTGATCTGGACCAGGGTTCTATTGACAGCTTTCACACCAGCCCAAACAAACAACACCAGGGTTCGTTTTAACCGAACAAAACTGGTTAGGTGTGAACGCACCCTTAGTTTAATTTTGATCAACATACGAGGTATACACTTCAGAAAAGTATACTGGGTTTGCATTTTAACTTAAACATTTGAAATTATAGTTAAATACCTTAAAGATGGTATACCTTTAGTTAACCTTTAATTAACATACTAGGGATACACCAGTACCTACAATTTTGGAACAAGTATTAAACTAGTCCACTTAAAAGTATACAAATGGTTTATACATCAGTAAATAAACACAAGTATAATTATTCACAGAAATATACTAAATGTTGTATATTTACTAGGTTTTTGTAGGGGCCATTTTTTATTGCTTGGTGTAGATTTGTCAACAGCGCAAACTACACTGCTGTAGTGCAATGGGAACTCCTGCTACTAGTGAGTACTAGCATGTAGACATCCATGGTTGTAGAAAGTGGACACACCCCATTGGCTTTAGTTTTCAGCCAAGTATCACATTAGTACTTCATCATATGAAGTGCTTATGTAAGCATGTACTGTACATACTTAGGATTAGTGTTAGGGGCATATCATTTTCTGGTATGTGATGAGAAACCTCTGTGGCTAAGGTAAGGGGCAGACTCAATATCCAGTAATTCCTCAGCTTAGAAAAAATCTGTCAGCGAAAGAATATACTGACTATTGACTGAGTTATAAAGAAAAATTGGTGAGGAAGCTGTGAGAAGTTTCTCTAATTTCACAGAGAACAAACATTACATTCCTTGGATCAAAACAGTTGAAAAACAGGAAAACATATGAATCCTGAAAGTCCAGTTGGGTTTGTGGTGAAATGTTGTGGAATTAATCATCACAAACAAGCTCGTCTGTCTCCTCTGCCTAGGGACAGAGAGATACAGATAGGGACAGCAGCACAGAATGACATGGAAAGAGAAGTGTGGTAGAAAAATAAATCCCTTTCATGCTTTTATACTTTTACAGGACAATCATTTGTGTAAACTTACCACATCACTGTTAACACTCCCCTGTGTTTCTTGGCTGGGGAACAAAGGTTCCCGTCAGAGGGCGTCAGCATCATTTATGAGGCAGACCAAGGAGTAACAGTGTCTTTACATGAAGCATAAAAATGATTTGTGATGAAGCAGGGGCCAATAAGGCAAGAACATGACAGGAAGAATAATGTTGCAGTTTACACAAGCCAAATCCCTCCAGTGTACCCAGAGAGCCAGGGCCTTTGTGTATATGTGTCTGATAAAAGTTTTCTTTTTTTTCTCTCTCTTGTTTAAGGCTGATATGGTTGAAAATTCAATACCTTTACGTTAGACAAACTAAACAGCATTTCTGTCCCAGTTTGTTCTTGTCAGGTCAGAAAAGGCCTGAATTAAAACACTATGAATAAAGTGGAAACATACAGTATCTGTGCAGTTATATGGATGTATGGAATGAAATCTGGATGCCTTACTATCATGGCTGGATTAACCTGTTAAGGGATCCAGGGCGAAAATAAGCTAGTGGGCCCCTATTCACCCCATTCCTCCTCCTCTGTGCAGTGTACAGTATTCTTATTAAAGATATGCCGGTTTACCAGTTTAACGCCTTTCTACTGGTCATACAGAGGCAGAGACCACAGCGGGACCAGCAAACCAGGCTCCATGTCTGTCTAGCTCTAGCAACTGTGGCCATGACTTCCTATGCTAACATTAGCTACTCGACCTGTGAGTCAGTGAGAGTCATTTTACGTGATTGACAAACCCTGGGTCAAGATCGCACACATTACATTATTCCTCAGAGGTCAGCATCATCTCTAGCTGTGGTATTCGTTAGAAGTTATGTGGAGATGGTGTGCAGACGGACAGCAGGTGCTAGCAGCTTGTAAGAGCCAAATACAACTGTGCAGGGGTCCATCACTATTAACACTATTAACATAACTATTAACATCCAGCAGGAAGCACAAACTACTAGTTCTTGCACCTCAGAAAGTCTTATAGACAGCTGAGTCAGATCATAAAGGGTTTCTTGGTTCTTTCACAACTATTAACATCTAGAAGAAATCCAAACACGTATGAAAACATGAATGGCTGCATCAAAAGAGAAACTACAGAGCCCCGGAGTGGCCATAGAGAGAGAGAGAGAAAACAAAATTCGTTCCCACGTTTTGATTAATTTGCACGCACATAATACAGCCTACTTGACACAAACTGTTAACCCATAGTTCTTCAGAATTAATGTTTCCCATTACTGAACACTGATAAACAAGACTGGTCTGTTGTACGAATTGTATATCGTCCGCACAAATTAATCAAAACGTGGGAACGATTTTTTTTTTCTTGCTATGGCCACTCCGGGGCTCCGTAAAAAACAGAGCATTGGATTTAAAGTAATTTTTAAGTCTACTTAAACTTCTTAAACTTTCAACAACCAAGCTTCTTTTGTGTATGGGGTTTAGTGTATTTGATGTTAGTTCAATTGAGCCCAACAGAGCTGCAACATTCTGTTCACCTTTCAGTTGGATTAAATCCAAGGCGATCATGGTGCAAAGTAACTCTACTATTTTAGCACTAAAAGTAGTATTTCAGGAGAGTTTAATGATTATCATGACAATACCGTTTACCATGACATTTTTGGCCACAATAATCACAGCATGAAAATTTGATACCGACCATCCCCTAATTCTAATGCAGGAAGATTAAATGGCCCCAGGTTTGCTTTGTGATAATCTGATTCACCAAAAAATGATATGCACCATGTGAGCACAGTATCAGCTGAAACACTGAAGATCTTAAAACTAGATTTTGACACAACTGTTCCCCACAGCTTCCCCATGTGATGATGTCATGCACCACTCCACTCTTCCTCTGAGGGGGGGCTGTCTTTAGGGTGTAGCAGCAGAGATCATAAGGTGTTGAATGGTTTGTGGTTAGTGCTGACTCTGTGTGACTCTGGTTAGATGCTCTGACAGTCAAGCCCCATAAGGGAGTCCCACTCGGATGCCTCTGTTGGCCCCTGTTGATTAAGAAGTATCCGTCCTTGTCTGAAGTGGGGTTTGGATTCTCATCATCCACTCATTGTACCCGTTGGCCCTGAGCGCCCCCCAGGCCAGCAGCAACTCTTCTTCTCTGTCCTCCTCATTAACAAGATGCTCTGCTCTGTGTAGGAGGGTCTGATCTCAGGTCACCACTGATCTCTGATGTTGTAAGTGGTGGTTAGAGTTAACATGAAGATACTGGTGAGTGGGTTTCCTGTACACCATGCTCCTGTCACATGATGACAACTGAACCATCTCCATGACAACTGAGCAAACTGAGTTCTGATTTTTTTTTTTTTTTTTTTTGTCAAACTACAAGAATGAACTTTCATGATCATCAATTTCAAGGTTTCTACAGTATTTCCCTTCTCTTGTTATTGAAGTCTTCTGTATTTTTGCATAACAGTAGTCATGTGTTGTGTGCGTGGGTTGGAGGAAATGGCTTCAGGTGAGTCAGTGAGTTAAATAGAATGCCTTTCTTTACTTTTTTTCAAATTGTTGGCCTTCTCAGTGTGCTGACATTAGTCTTTTTTATAATTGTTTATTTTATAAAACTTGAATATCACCGCTTCTGAGTGTTTCTGCTTTTTAGGATCAGTATCAAAACATATCCAGTATTCATGACTAAGAGACAGACTTACTAAGAAAATGGTAAATGCGCACTGTGATTTTCATTGAAGCTAACAGTCGTAATCTACATGTAAATCTTCAAAAGTATGGTAACCAACAATTTCAGTATTGTTACAGACCCAACCCCCTAATCCTAATCCTAAAACATCAAATATAAACCTAACTATCAGGTTAAGAAATCATATTTTGACCCCAATTCAATTAGAATAGGGTCTGAAATAAACTTTTACAGATTAATATTTTCATTATCTTAAGCATCACAATTTTGATTAACTTTTGGGCAGCAAAGAATTTGAATGGGCAACATGCAAACAGCACATAATACTACATGCGTATGTGACTTTATCAGCATACATGTGCATTGTGTATGTACTGTAACTGCATGTCAGTAGCTTACAGGGTTTTAGCATCAGTTCAGCTAAATAAGAACAGGACACATGTTCAAATGAGAGCAAACATTTGACTGCCTAAGTCTAATTACTGGGGTGGTTCTAATAGGCTGCTTGGAGAGAGATGAGACAAGCACCAAACCAGCCTCTCTGCTTTGTAATTAGCCATGGTGGGAGGAAGGACTGAGCCTGTGTGTGTGTGTGTGTGTGTGTGGTGTGTGTGTGTGTGTGTGTGTGTGTGTGTGTGTGTGTGTGTGTGGTTTAACCAGGTGCTCACAACCACCAACCCACTTCCTGTATAAGTCTAATTAGAGAGTTGATACTAATTTTGTCTTAACACTGGCAAAGAGATCACCATCAGCAACACAACAAGCTCTTCTATGTTGTTTCCTTCATTACTGTAAAAAAGGGGATACAAATTGTGGGCAAAGATTAGTTAGTTTTACAGTGAACTGCATTGAAACCTAGACTGTACTAAGGAAACTTGTTACATCACTGTTAGCTAATGTTAGCTAGTTGTTAATGTTAGTGGACACCTAACTAACACTAGCTCAGATCAATAGTAGTAACTGACAACAACCTTTGAAATAGTACAACAAAAGCATCCTCTGTTTCCTTTGTCTTTGCCATAACTGGCATTGTGTCTAGTAACTGTGTCTAAATCTGTAGTATGGTGAAAGGACAAATTGGTATCTGTTGCCTAAATTCAGGAGTGGTAATTTACAGGGTTTGTTCAAGCACTTTTCAAGCACTTTCAAGGTACCTAAACCAAATATTTCCAGACTCTCGAAGCCTTTAATTGTTACTATAAATGCCAGGAGACAACAAACAAATATGACGGTATTGTTTCATCTGAAATATTAAACGATTTTTGGTTTACATGAGAGATTGTGTAGATGAAACACCGGATTAGGTTGAAAAAATCAAGCATTTTTCAAGGAGTATATTCGATTTCAAGAATATTATTAACCTTGATTAGGCTACTCCTAACCTAATTAAGTCTGTTCGTAGATGGCTGTTAACAAAAGATGTCAACCACTTGTACTGTACATGCTCTGCACAGGAACGGTATACCAGGGAAGGAAAGTTTTAACCAACAAAGTTGCTGAAATGAAATTATCAAGCTAGTTGAGTCAAAAACACTGAACACGTGAGCTTGAAGGTTCATTCCCAATCATTATTGGAAACAGCAGTCAGGCTGCAACTAATGTATATTTTCATTATACTTTCAATTATTTTTCTAAATAATGAATGCATTGTTTTGTATATAAAACGACAGAAAATTGTGAAAAATCAAGACTTTATATTGTCCAAATTGACATCTTCAGAGCGCTTCTTTTCTCCAACCGTCTTAAACCAAAAGATATTCAATTTTAGATTATATAAAGAGATAGTAAAAAGCAGCAAATCCTCATATAAGGGAAGTCTGAACCAGTAAATGCTTGCCATTAAGTGAAATGAAATTAAGTCAAATTAAGTGATAATTATTTAATCTCTAAAGATCATTTACCACCAGTAAAATGACCAGTTAATTGGTTACTTGGCTTTAGATCTGATTCTCTGAAAATTACAGGAGCCCAGGAGCAGGTCAGGTGTACAGCCTCTGTAAGTTCATGTACAGGTGATGGACAATACCTTTCTGAACAATGAACCACTACAGCTGGGCCCAATCCAACCCCCCCGGCACTACCCTTAGTTTTTGGAGTGCCCTCGACTGGGTAGTGGCCCTTCAAACGGAGCTACAAGGAGTAGAGGTTGAAATCTTTACCTAGGAAATGGGACACCACTCGTTACGTCATCAGTACCCAAAGATGGCACACACGTAACACGCCAGTGACGAGGCTGTAGGCATTCCCATTCCAGACAGAGGTTTCCACAATGCCAGTGCCAGGTGTGTTGTTACAGATGAGCGGGGAAGTGCAGAGAATTTGCTGCTGGATTATTTTTCAAGCTTCATCGATGGGACATGGAAATAACTGTACTGTGACTCACAAATCGTGAGTTCTATAGACACTGTGAATAGCGACTTTTCTGAAATGCTTGTTATAACAACCCAATTACATATTCCTTTGCATCTACATTAAACTAAGATATTACAATTTTTTAAAATTATTATTATTATTATTATTTGCAAAGATATAGGCTTCTTTGCCCACACCAGTAGTCATGTTCCATATTACACCGCCTCAGTTCGGCTATTTGGAGGGCTAGATGACCACTACCTCTTGATCCTCAAAATCGCGTGAAACGGAGGGGCCAAGGGGGGTAACTGGGATTGGGCCTTAAGAGTTAAACCCTTAATAAATAATAAATTATTCAGCACATCTAAGATTAATTTTTATCAAGCCAAATACGATTCCATTTAGACCTTTCTTGATGCAATACAAAGCAGTATGATATGATGCAATGCAACTACTCCCAGTTCAGGTTGTTTCATCTCACTGCATCCATTTGAATTAGTCAATGATTACGCCCCAGCCAGGTTAAGAAGGGATTTGTCTGGGCATGTAAATATGGCTAGTGTTGTTGTAATAAATAATAAGGAGTGGACTCACCATTGACTCTGGACAGTAACCGGGTAACCTCTGGAGGAGATGCTTTAGACGAGACTCACTCTTTATAGTGGCGAGCTGCAAGAGAGTAGCAAAATGCAGAATTAATATAACACATTCTAAATCCATGGATGTGTGCCTATGCATGGTTTTTGAGCAGAAGATAGAGAGTATAGAAACGGTTTTACGTGTCTTAAAATAACCATATATGGTATGACGATAAGACATATAGTGACTGCTGTAAGCCTGTAAGTAGAACGAGTGAAAAGATCACTAGATACAGTATATTCTGTTCACTGTAAAAATGTACTTGTTGCACCTTTAGCCATGTATTATGTTGTTTTACACAGAAGAATGTGTTCAGGCCATGGGAAAGTGTTAGATAATGTAGTCAGTCCCAAAACCTCTAAGACATGCTCACTTAGACATCAATAAAGCATCCAAGTTTGTAGTGTGTATCCACACACACACACACACACACTTAGCCATCCAAGTGTTGTGTGAACATACAAGGCGAGAGCCTGGGAGAATGCAGCCACTGCCAATAGTCTCTGGCTTAAGTGTGAAGTCATGAAACCAAGTAAGTGAGATTTACAGCTTCACACACTCAGACTGCTGGAAGGACTAGATGTTTTTGTGGATCATCTCTTTTCTTCCACAGCTATTAGACATTACAGTGACTCCAAACACTACTTGTGAAAATGAATAGCCAAAGAATACCAAAGATGCTTGATGGTCTGCAGTCACAGTGTCATGATTTTTATCTCCTCTCAGGAATGTGAAAAAATACAAGTCCTTTCACTCCTGTCTGTCTACAAATATCAAGCATTGATGTTTGTGAGCTGAAGCTTTGCGAGCTAGGACTGCTCTCCAGTGTAAGCATGTATTGTTTGGTGTAGGGTTACAGGGGGGCTCGGAGGGAGAGTCCTGAGGTAAAGATACTGCGTCAGGTGAAAGGGACAGGTGCATTCCAGTGTTCTTAAAACAAAGGGAAGTTGGAGCAGCAGCAGTGACTGACACACAGCTCATGGAGGCAGTTAAGGTACTTTGAAACCCCTAATGCCTGATTGCTGCAATTCGCATCAAAAATCGCACTCCTTCTCAGAGTCATAACTCCGTCAGATCTGAACACACAGGCATGATATAAATATTTTTAGATTTTGTGTTACACTTTCAAAGGATATCATTATGTCCATTGAGGATAAATGTCCATCAGTCTGCTTAGGAATCATAAAAAAGACGCTCCATGTAACTCCAAAACTTGCTGTTATATAGAGTTTTCTTCTTCAAAATAATCCAGTTTTGTCTGAGGGGCGCAGTGTCAGACTTTCAAAAGTCCTGCTGTAGGACACCTGTAGGAACATTTACTGTAGTTTCTGACATCTCTGACTACATTGTATCTATATTGTTAAAGCTATAATCTGTATTTTTATACAGAGTCTATATTTTAACAATGGATCACATGACTAGTTGTATGTTAACTGAAGATGAACCCACAGAGAATTATCACCAACTCTGCAGTTCTTCTCAGCTCTACAGATTTTTTAGCCTCTTTTAGCTCACTGTTTTAGTTTTCCATCTTGCAACTTTACTATTTTAGTTAAGAGACAGATGTTTTTTTCAAGGTTGGTGGAGACCAACATTTAACTACTAACTAACTAAAAGGAGAGTGAACACTGCATTCATCAGGTGGACACAAACACGACTCAGAAGAATGCTTCGGCTTTGCGTCTGCGGGATGTATAAAACAGTTTGCTGAGAAGTTCCGCACAACTTTATATGGTGATAAAATGTCAGTTTTGTCTTGGCAGCTTATTTCCACTGCTACCAAGAGGCCAGATAGGTCAGTTAATGTAGGTCAAATATGGACTCAGTATATTATGCTGCTTCTATTTTACTTTCATAATGCTGTAAATTATGATTTTATTTTTATTTTATTTCACACTTTTGTGCCTAGTGTGCTCTTTTTTGTACACTGGAAGTGTTGGTTGTGTTGTTACAATTTTAAATTTTTTCATTTGGGTAAAAAGGAGAACTGAGATGTATAATTTGGATGTATAATTTCATCAACTGTACTTCAGTTTGTACACCACTGTCGATTGGAGCTTATTCATTTACAGGGAACACTTGCCAGGCTGCAGGTGCTCGTAATGTGTTTGTAATCAGGTGTTCTTTGACTGTTCTACGTTGGAGCAAACTGAATCAGAGGAATACAATGCAGATTGACAGCAACTTCATCTACTCTTTTTCCAAATGGCCTTACATCCCTGCTGAACTGAAAAAACACAACACCAAATGGAGCGACAGTGATTTGTTGGCAGATAATCAAAGAAGAAATCTCTCTGATGAAACAAGACCAACTTTGAAAACCAACGAGCCAAGCAGGCCATTTGTAAGACTCCCTCAGTCTGTATGAAAGGTGAATAAGTGCTGGCTGTCAGACTGATGGGCTCTTTCTCCTGTTCCGGACTCATCAAGCAGTGCACGCCTAAGAAACGGTTTAGTACAGCAGCGGTTTCCAATCATGTGCCATCAAGGCTTGAGAGTCTGTGGGCATTTTATTCCAACAACAGCCAAAAACAGACGATTCAATGAAATCCTAAGACTTATAGATTTGTTGGCTGTAAAGAACCTTTTCCGAAACTTTCTCTATTCTGTAGCACCATGTGCCAATAGATCTTCACAGGACTTATAAGGTGCTGCTAAAAAAGTTCACTTTTTCAACCTGTGATTTATTTTCAAAGTTTTGACCATCATTCTTATCAGTTTCACCATTTTACTCACCAAGTTAACTGCATAGATTTAGGAATGAGATGATATCACTAGAACGTAATCCAGTAAGTCAGCCCACATGAGCGACTAATCAAATTTATTTGGAATGTGTAAGTGTAGTAACTCATACAAGTTCAGTACATTAAACAGGGAAGTAACTCGCAATATGACAGAGAATTACAATGAATAATTTCAGTTATTATGGCCCATATAGCCCCAAATTATGATACTATATCTGCAGAGCTTTAATAGGGTTCAGTATATAGATAAAAGTGTTAAAGAGTCATAGCTTCTACAACAGGGACATTCATCCCATCTGGCCTGCCATCCCGGTGTTGCACACACCCTGGCTCTCCTCAGACAATGTTTTTGGTGGGTCTCCATGGAGCAGGACACCAGGGAGTTTGCCTGTCTCCCTGCTGCCTGTCTGGTCTGCTTCCAGAACAAGAGCCCCCACCAGGCCCCTGCCAGTCTACTACAACCTTTGTAAATCCCTCAGCTGCCCTGGTCTCACATCTCCATAGACTTTGTCAAAGGGCTCCCTACATCAGACGGTAACACCGCCATACTCACTGTGGTCGACTGTTTCTCAATACAGCTCACTTTATTTCTTTACTTAAGTTACCATCATGTGTTCCACCTGCACGGTCTCCCCAGAGACATAGTCTCTGACCGAGTGCCTCAGTTTATCTCTCGTTTCTATCCTCCGTCAGCCTATCTTCTGGTTTCCATCTAGTCCAATGGCCAGACCAAAAGAATGAACTAAGAGATGGAGATGGCTCTGCGCCAAGGTCCAAGCAACTGCTGTGGGTAGAATACACCCTTCCACCAGACTCTCCCCTTCCAGTGCTCTTCAAAAAACATGAACAGGAGGCCAGCATTCTCTTGGTCCAGTCCTTCACCCGTCTGTGCCACCATACCTGGTTGCAGGACTACTTCAATATTCTCCGCACCTCCACCTGCTACCATACGCCGCATTCCCTGCTACATCTCTGGCCAGAAGGTCTGACTGTCCAGGACTTACCTCTGAGGATGTCCAGGAAGTTGGCTCCGTGGTTCGTGGGACTCTTCCCCATTTCCAAGGTCGTTAACCAAGCTGCAGTTTGACTCTGCCTCTCTTGCTCCATGAGGATCCATCTGACATTCCATGTCTCCCAACTCAAACCCATCAAGGAGAGTCCGCTCAACATGGACTGCCTGTCTGTGAATCATGCTTTTGGGTTCAAGCTTGCCTTTATTCTGAGCCGTTACACTTTATTCTGATGTATTTAAAAAACAAAACAAAAAAACAGATTCTTTGAGCCATGATGGTTCTATAACGACCAGAACCTTAGAAGAACCACTCATTTTCTGGGTGTAACCAGGCACAAGGCAGCTTCCATTAGAGCTAAAATGGTCCTGGTGATTACAACATGTGCCTGACACCCATCCCCTACACCCCAACACCAAACACACCCGCCCACTCAAGATCTTAACCACAACCTCTGAAGGGTATTTTGAGGCCATTACACTTCTAAAAGGCCATTATCTTTCCTTCATCATCTTTATCATTCTCTTACTCTCTTTTTTCCTTTCTTTTAAGATGTCCATCCCGTTTCTCCACTACTTTGTGTCCATCTTCATCTTTCATTTAATGTCTTTTTTATCTGTTTTGTTTCTTTCTTTGGCTAACAAAATGGTGACGTCAACCAATAAGAGCACAAAAAGTTCTGTCCAACCTCTACTTCAAAAGCAGGAGTAAAGTTTGAACTCTGCCTGTTTGTTGCTTGCAGAGAAAAGCTTCTTTTAGGTCTCCTTTGTGTCTCATTGCCATAAAGAAGGACATGAGGGCTTCAGAGAGAGAGAGAAAGCGAGAGAGAGAGAGCGTCACCTGCTCCCAATTGAAACAGGGTGAGACAGAACTTTTATTCTGCACTTCAAAGAGCCAAGAGACAAAAAACTTTACACCACTCCCCTTCAAAAACCTCTATTCATAGGTTGACTGAGGAGTGCGCTTGTGTGTGTGAGTGTTTGTGTGTGTGTGTGTGTGTGTGTGTGTGTGTTTATACCTGGTCACAAGCTTCTTTGCAAGGCGAGAACTCTGCAGCATGGTGGCAACAGGAGGGATCTGCAGACAGATGAACCAAGTTAGTTGTGATATTGCTATTAGGGCATTACTATTAGTTTAGAGCTTTATTATAAGTGGAGCTAAAAATGTCCTTGGATGGCGCAAGAGGAAATATCATGGAGTGTCGAAAAAGGAAAGTGTTCATCCTCTGGGAAGATGAACGTGCATTGTAAATCTACTACCCATTGAGTATACTTCTCATGTTCAAGTGGAACGTTTGGCCTTATGGTGGTGGTAGAAGAAAATGGACGAAAGCTTAATTATACCCTGATAAGCATTTCACTTTACTTTCTTCATTCAGCCTGACTTCATGTTCTTGTTAGCAGATTTCTGTTTGGGAAAGGATTATTTTGTTTCGTTTTACCCTAACCAGTAAATAACTAGTGATATCCTTCCTGCCAACTTTACCTGGGTATCGGTTGCTAGGATCACTTGACTTTATGTTTCTCACAACAATCGAAAAAAAATTTCTGTAAGTCGACTTACACTAACCTGTACAGCAACACCAATCTTATCCACGCTTGTCATCATTTTAAGGGCATTTTTCTGTTGCTATTTTTTTGAGGTGTAGCAAGGTAGCTAGCTAGCTATGTAGGAAAATGACGAAGCTCTGATTGGTCGACTGTTTCTCCAACCAAGGAAGACAACCATCAGTGGGCACAGCACCAAACCTATTTGAATCGTTGAACAAATTAGAGATGTGGGTGGTGATTCAGAGGTCTGGAACCAGGCCAGCTAAATTACTTTTCTTTGTGTGTGTCCTTGCAAAACAGGTGGTCCTAGCAACATACTGAATACTTGCAGAGCTAGTTGGCAAGTTACTGTATCAAGCAAGCTAGCCAGTAACATGCTAGCTAGCTGTGAACATGGTAGCACTAGCCAGCCACAATAGTCTGCCAGGTTAGCTTGGTTGCAAAATGGACAATAAGTAATTACAGCTTATTCAAAAGACGTATTTAAACCATAAACTCATCACTCACAACTGACTGCAAACCATGCCTCTTTTGTTTTTACTCCATGAGAGCAGGGTTATAAAAGTAGATGGTGCAACACAACTAAAAAGATATGTCCTTCATGTTGGAAAATCTGGCTCTCAATTCCCTCAAAAGTCAGCACTGTTAAGATAGTTTGGGATTGGTCAACAGAGTGGATTCATGAGTGAAAGTTCACCAAAGTGGAACTATATGCAATCTTATATTGGTGTGACTGACCCTTAGAATGTTTAGATGTAAGGATACTGACTGATAAAATTATACTGACAACATTAGTAGTCATTCTTCAGACACTGAACGTGTCTAACTATGGGATGGTGTTTGGTGCTTGGCCAAGATATAATCATCCTCTGTACACACAGAGTTGCAAGGCGACATTTATATCACCCATATAAATAATATGTACTTGTCTCATAGCTAAACAGAATAATAAACACACACAAACAGGAGACATTTGCTGGCAGCACAGCTCCAAACCACAGCCCAGCCCAGGGTTCCAGTAAGTGACTTGGCTCAGTTTGCTGTCAAACTGCTTCCTCCTCCACATATGTGGACTTCACAACACAACACTTTACCACAGTGATGCTGAGCTGGACTCTTTCAGAAGGAATGGAAAGATATAGTCAGACATACAGGCAGTGGGACAGTGGATGCTCCATTATCATCCACTATGTCTCTTCTCTTGTCTTTTATTCATTTTAGGCTTAAAAGGACAGTTCACCCCAAACAACATCAGGTGAAACTCTATTTAAAAGGGTTCTCCAATGATTTAGCACACCGATAACATGGTCAGACTCACAAACTGTTTTGACAGGCATACCTTGAGCTCAGCAAGGTAAAGCGCCTCCAACTATCTGATTACTTATATATTGTTTAAGCCAAACACACAGGAAAGGCGTTGTCATTGACATACTTTATGTAGGTGAAAATTAGGAATCACTTTTAATAATTTTGTTTAGTTCAGTTCAAAGATTCATAGTCAGTGACTATGTAGCTTTTTCATTCTTATGAAAGCTACTTGATCGCATCACCATTTAAAGGCACACCAGCATGCACATCACTGTTCACAAGAACTGAACACCTGTGAAACAAATATCTTTGTGTTTCTATTTCTATATATAATAGTGGTTAGAATGAGGGTCATAAATGCTACATGCTAACCAAGGCTAAGGGTAATTCCTGGGCACCTGCACTGAGACCCTCAACAGAGAGTAAGAAGTGATATAAAGCTGGATCCTTAACACTGAATTAACAGTTCAACATTTGATGTGGTTAGGAGTGATGATTTGATTAAAGTCCGATTCTTGGTGTCATGATTCTATTCAGAATTGATTCTCGATACAATAAATACAAAGGGGGCACTAGTCAAACCATTGACTCGAGTCTTTAGTAGCAGAATTGCACTATGAAACATAACTGGCAGTTAAGCTCAATGGTCTTGATGAAGGTCACGGTCCGACCAAACAGATAAAGCAGAGAAAAGAGTGTGGGAGTATTCAGCTTTTGTATTTTAAAAATTACCTCCAATCATTTGGAAAAATGTTACAGTCCTCTGCCTGTGCAAGAATAATGAAATGAAAGTGTCATTTACTGACCAACATCACTGGTTTAATATTTTTTTGGAAAAAATGTGTTCTGGAGTCAGGGGGAAAAGAAAAAAAGTGGAGTGCTTCACTGTGCTGTTACTAACATTGTCTCCAGCAGTGGTGGAAAACACAATCCCTGCTGCAACGTTACTACCAATGGAGAACATCAATATCCACAATGCTCTACAGCCACAGGGCTTTTGAAATGAAACAGACTATGGACCGAGTTAATAACTTCTCCTGATCACAGCTGGCTGAAGAGTTGCAGTGTGTTGGTTGGGCAACTTGTTTACTAGTGCTGGAGTTCGGTGCTTCACTTTTCTAACGTCAGCTCTGGGTGTGACGTTTTAACAAAATACTTCACTTTTGTCTAACAAAGCTGATTATTAAGCTATTTAACCCAAAATGCACCCAGATTCTTGCCTTCTTTGCAAGGATGCAGGTGTTCACTAAGGTTAATTTAAGACTTCTAAAGACCTTTTTAGTACCACACAGAATGCAATGTAAAGCTGTTTCATGATAATACCAGCCAGAGAATTAAAAGTATGATAAAAAAAAAAACAGTAGGGATGATATGGTACTAGAACAGTAATTCCTAATGATATAATAAATTATATTAACACAACCTGGACGAGCCTGATAAGCAGCAGAAAATGTATGGATGGATTAACCAATTAAAAATTATTCATTCTTCACTTCACGATGAGCTTTCTGGCTACTGTAGCTAGCAGTAGTGATAATGTTTGCTACAGGTCTGATGGTGCTGACTGAAACTCCACAGAAAAGGATTAAACAGCCTCCTGCAGCACAATCCACTGTCACAACAATCCCACATTTAGTTTAGAGGTGTTTAACATCTCCTGACAGCCCACAACCACATACAGACACATTTTATAACTAACATACTGCTGATGGCAGGCAAGAGAAGATATTTAAGACTTTTGTAAATGACATTTTTTGAGGAAACTGATGATGACCTCAAAATAATTATATTGTGAGCACGCATGGTGCTGCACTTTGCTCTCCCTGTTGAGTTGCGCCTTTTTTTGTTTGTGTCAACATAACTTTATTAATGATGTGCAAAAATAAATTTTGTCATATGTGAATCAATTCAGAATCGTAGACGATCGTGATCGTTTTTCTTATGTGCACTAATTTTTCCCCCACCCCTCATGGTTAGCCTAGCTTAGCATAAAACCTTGAAGCAGGTTGAAACAGTTAGCCTGGCTCTGTCCAAAGTGAAAAAAAAACACATATCAACACCACTAAAGCTCACTAATTAACATGTTGCATGTTATCTGTAAAACTGAAGTGTAAAAGTTATAGATATACTGTATATTGTAATTATTTCAAACAAGTGTCCAAAATCTAGTTGAGAGAATAATGAGTAGAGCCTTAAATTCTGCTGCCCCCCCACCCCCCCACCCCCAACCAGTCAGCAGCCCCATTATGAGATTTAAGGGAAAGTGTGTGTACTTAATAGGCCTGACACAGACCGATGAAAAACATAACACCTGCTTATCAGTATGTTCATGTGTAGGGAAGTGCACATGTGACTGCATTTGTGTGTGTGTGTGTCTGCCTGACACAGGAGATTCTGGATTCCATCACTGGGTCTGTCCGGAACTGCCCTGAACTTTAGCTGAGCTGTGGCCTTACACAGTCAAACACAATGAGGTGGATTATAAAATAATAGCTACTCTCTTAGTCACAGTACATCGCACTAGCTTGCCATTTGCTCACCATTTTTGGACAGTTTTGTTTTTAACAATGCTAGCAGTATGGCTCTAGGGATGGCAATGTCAGTCTGTCTGTCGCTCAGTCTACCACTTTGATCCAGAGTGAAATATCTCAACAACTAATGGATGGTTTGAGATGAAATTTGGTACAGACATTAAAGGGAAAATTTGCCATCTGTCATGTGGATGTTCACTCAGTGTTGATGGTATATGTAGCCAATTGAAGCAATTAACTCCTCAGTGCGTGAAAATGTTGGCCGAGAAAGCAGTTATCTTGCTGCAAAATCTGTTGTTCTTCCGGCACCAGCACCATCATAGTGACGTAGATGGAGGCACAGAAGAACTACAGGATTTCTAGTCTCAGCCTGTGGGGTGTCTGGGGGCGTGCTGCCGCTCAAAAACAAAATTTGTTCTCTTAGCTTGTAAACTAGCTATGTTTCCAACAGCGAAAATGGCATCCCAAAATATGAGTGCAGAGGATGTTATGGACGAGGATACATTTACAGGGGTGTTTTGGCTGACTTGGATATTCAGCCTTATTTATTCTAGCCAGAGTAAGAGTGCAAGAGGATATGGCCAGCGGGGACCATCCCGAACCTGAGCTGGTGGTGCCTTTGCTCAAATTGCCCCCAAATGACAACAGAAACTGAATCAATCTGCTGCAATTAATGTCAGCGTGGACCTTTTTTGTTGGATGCTGTCGCCGACACCAACCCCGGGAGTGTGAACGTTAAGCCTCTTTTGAAGCCAACTATATAACGAGAGTAGTAGGTTGGATGCCGGTAAATGTTTTTTCATGTTGCAGTTTTGTGGAACTTTATACTGCAGCACTAGTTCAGCTAGCAGTAGCTTTGTTGTTATACGGAAGCCCGTTCGGCTCCTTGTCGGTATGTGTGTGTGTGTGTGTTGCTGTTGTATCTAATAGACATGCCCTGACGGTAACGTTATAGCTACATGTGAAAAAGAAATGGTCAAACTGCAGGAATTGAGTTAAATGCTAACATCAGCATGCTAATGCTCACAATGACAATGCCAACATACTGATGTTAAGCAGATATAATGTTCACCATATAGTTTAGCATGTTAGCATATTAACATTTGCTAATTAACACAAAAAACCCTTTTTGAGGCGGACAACAGGACGGTTGGTTCAGGAACCTGATGTTCTCTCTTTAGTATGCAGATTACAGTATATGTAAATCACGCTCTCCTTGCCACCTCCCCTCAAACCCTCCTCTCCACCCCAAAACAATGACGGAAAGTTGAAACTAGAAACCACTGACACTGGGAAAAAAACTGAAAAAAGAAAATATCCTATGCCTGTGTTTTATTTTTCAGTGGAATTTGTTTCAGTGCCAATACAAACATACAGTTCAGGTTTTGTTTTCAATGCCAAATTTTAAAGTCACTGTCCTGGCTCCATAGTGAACCTACCAATCGACCGACATGGCCACCCCTAGGTGCTAGCATGGCTAAAAATCAAGTTTTGTTGACCTTATTTAGCTGATTTTGTTAACCTGTCAGTGTACTTTCTGGCCTGAATGAACTGAGAACAAATGAACTCTCTCTCTCTCTCTCTCTCTCTCTCTCACACACACACACACACACACACAAAGCTTTTCTAAACAATGGCAGGTGACATAATAATTTGAGGGAGGGGGAGGGATGATGGAGGCCATTCAGTCATGTACAGTATGAGGCCCCCGGCTGGCTGCTAATGAGCGCTGGCCCCATTCTGCCTCAGCATACACACAACAAGAACTCCCCTCAGCTACATTGTTACATTCAGTCATTGGAATGAAGCACTGTGCACCAACCCTCTCAGCTACATTGTTGAAGTTACAGTTTCTTGTATACTGCTATACAAAAAAACGTCTGGATACTATCAGTACAGGGCTTTTACTCATCAATGAGAACAGTAGGCATTTTCTCAAGACTTTGTTTTGGAAGATGTGCAGCAAGTGTAAATCAGTTAAAAAAAGATCATTTGAACTTTGAACTTTACAACTTGGGTCTTATTTTTGTAGTTTTGGCCATCATTTCTATCGGTTATAATGTTGGCCAAGAAAAATCAGACAATCAGACATGCAGATCATATGTACATCATACATACATGGCAAAAACTATGAAACCTGTTTGTTGTAAACCTCCATCACAATTTACACACTGACTGCCTTGTTCAACTTTGACCTTGTTGTGGTTACCGATATTTCAGGTGCACTCACTTTCAGTCTGACCACCAAACAAAGTGGTTTAGATAATCTGGATAAACTGTTGGCTTGATACAATGCTCCTTTTTCTTCCCCCGTCTGATTTTGTTGTAGTGATGTTGCCATGTTTCCAGATCTCAGCAAATACTTTGGTGAACAGAGGGTTATCATACCAGATAGAAACGGCCAAAAAAACAAGTATCAATAAAAAGAAATTACTATTTAAGTAAGGAGGGTCATGTCCTAGTACTGCTGCTACATTTGATAGGCGTCTTAAATCTAAATGCCCTTTTAGACATGTACCGCTTTACATGAATGTGTTGGCGATTGATATATGTTGGTCTCATGACTGAATAAGGGCCCTAGTCAGTTTTATTTAATAGTCATACCAGAAATCTGACTAGATCAGGCCTAGTAACACTTCCACAAAACTTCCATCATGACACAAATCTGAACGGCATGTCATCACAATAACATAACAGCAACAGCACATGGTTAAACACATAGAGAGAGTTAATGAATGGCTTGTATCACTTAATTATCACTTCTTGTGTACAAACAAGAGTAAATTTGTTTAATAATCCACAAGATACTGTGAATGAGCTCATTTCACGTTGTTGAGAAGATTCTGCTCATGTCAGATCAGTTGGTAAAAATATTTTCTCCCTTTGTGGTGTTATTCTATGCTTCGCACTATTGACATTTTAATTGGTATTCTTTATCAAAGCAGACTATACCAGGCCAGGGGGATATGGCATATAATAAATTATGAAACTGATTAAAAAATGTATCAGTGGGCTGAACAGGCCTCGAGCTCACAGTGGTGATTAATTAAAGCTTCAATGGTAAAATGCGTTTTCAAATCCATCACTGATGCAGTCTGTAAGTGAGTTTCCACCCACCTGTTTTGATTTGTCAATTTGCATATAAATGTGTCCTCTTCTTCTACAATGGTTTAATAGCAACCGACTGGAGAGTTAGCTCCACCAATGGTTGATGCACCCAACTCCTAATATTTACACTACACTACAACAGCAGAACACACATTGATTAGCCATTTCTTTTGCTGATTTTCTGGAAATTCAGTTCAAATTTGCGCTAAATTTGGATGGAAACATGCCTTGTGAGAGAAGTGAAAACTATTCTTCCTTCGTGTCATTAGTTTCCATCTCAGCAGTGACTCCGCTCCCTCTCACGCACCAGGTGACTTTGAAGAATTGTGGCTCTTTCTGAAACTTCTGTAAGGAACATTTAACCCATGAAATGGGCTGTTGAAACCTGAACTATCTTTGACAACACACACACACACACCTTATTCCCAGAGATAAGGCATGTGTCAGCATGAGGTCTGAGATCTCTTCAGGGGGAACATGTGGCCCAGCTGTGGGGGGTTTCTCAAACCACTCGGGGGTAAATTGTGTCTTTTGTGTCTGTGTTCCCACCTTTAAATTACATTAGCAGTATTTTTCTTTCACCACCTGATGGTCAAATGGAGTTTGCAGCTTCAAACCAAAAACATCAGCTTCAGTCCCACCATTATCTACATACATGCATGCCTGCATCTGTGCCATGTATGAAGACGTGAAGAATCCAAAAACAACATCACATTCAAACTATATAACATCTTAAAGACAGAAGAGAGACAAACATAAAAAACAAGCAGCAAAGAAGAGGCATCGTCTGACTGGCAATAACAATCAAAAGTGCATGAGAATTCCACATTAACTCCAAATCTGAATTCTCAGTGGAGTCGATGGTGACATGGATGTGGTGTAAATGTGGTGTAAAATGGTGAACACAGCCAGCTGGTGGCCATCTATGACCCAAACTAGATGCAGGAGCATCACTCCAGTGTTGGGTGAAATAAATATCTGTTCTGTGATGAAAAACACTACTGTGGTTTCTGCAGAGTGGAAAAATCACAGAAGCTGGGAATGCAACAGATTCTGCCTTTGAAATTGCACGCAATGTTGTGCAATTTCTACAGACAAGAATGTCTGATAGATTTTACATCTTATCAATAGATTATATAAAATTCAATTACAGCCAAATAATGATGTGATGCGATCAGCAAGATTGTTAATGTAGAGAGAGACTCAGCACTCAGTTGGTCTTTTTGAACAGTCCACTCTCTATCTAGTGGTGCTTCTTCTCTCTCAAAAGAAACCTCTCTGGCCGACTGTAAATAGTATAGACACTGGCAAGCAGAGTGCATATTAACCAGACAACAGTGGGGGGTTTCATTTCGTAGTTTGGCCAACTCACAGAATGTATGTTAATAAGCTACAGCTGAGTACATTTGGTGCTACAATTGTCACCAGCCAATTAAACGGTAGGTCACGACTTTATCATACGACGAAATTTTACTTTGTATAGCTTGTTAAGGCATTAATAATGTGGTTTAAACCACGGCTCTTGTGACTTAAAATTGCACTAATTCAAATGCGATTTCGATAAAAAAATGATTAACTGTCTAGTCTCTTTTACAACAGTTCAGCCATCACTACAAACACCTCCCCTTGTCCATTATCACACACAAAAAGTTAAATCCAGAAGAAGCTGTACACAATTTGGACTCAGTCACATCATCAACAATTAAAAAAAAAACTGCTACTTGACAACAGCTGTGATTTACAGCACACATTTACAGTCAACCACAGTCTAATTGATTCAGTAAACTGAATACTGAAAGGCTCATCATTAACATTCCAAAAAAACATCCACAGCGTTCCCCACACGTTGATTCCCACTGCAATAAACTGAGTTCATCCAGAGGAAATTATCGGGCTTCCTCCTTGTCCCCGCCTGCCAGGTCTGCTCCCAGCACAAGAGCTCAGAGCCTGTCCCCCAACCAACCCTGGTCTCACCTCTCACTGGACTTTGTCACTGGACTTCCCCCATCTGATGGTAACACAGTCATTCTCACAGTTGTTGACGGGTTCTCCCTTCCCAGCTCTGCTACTGGCCTCTCCCCCCTCCAGTGCTCCCAGGGTTACCAACCCCCTGTCTTTCCAGACCAACAACGGGAGGCCAGCGTCCCTTCAGTCCAGGTTTTCAATCTGCGCCGCATCTGGATGCAGGCCTGGTCCACTCTCCTCCACAGCCCTGGTCAGAAGGTCTGGCTGTTCACACGGGATTTAGCTCTCAGGGTGGACTCCCGAAATTTGGCACTTCGGTTCATGGGTACACGGTTTCCCATCTCCAAGGTCATCAACCCAGTGGATGTCCGCCTCTGCCTTCCCCAGTCTATGCGCATCCACCCTACCTCCTACGTCTCCTGACTCCTCAAACCCAACAAGGAGAGTATGCTCCAATTTATCTTGAGGGGGGAATGAGGGGGAATTTGGTACAGAATAAATGCCTGTACAAATGTCATGACAATCCATCTAACAGCTGTTGACATATTCCAGTCTGGCTTTCAGTTTTAAATTTGCTGTCTCGTAGTAGAAGTAGGGATTTGTGGCACAACTTCACCTTCTTCCAAGGTGCATAAAAAAGGGAAATAGTCTTATTCAAAGTTCAAAACTACAACAATACTTATAGTATAAAGGCCACAAGCTGAATCGCATTGGTCTCACAATTAAGTTGTTCTTTATATGTTTTTATATAGGATGACTCATGTCTACGTGGACGTGACGTGCTGACGTGCTCAGGTGAACGTATTGTCTCATTTCCGGTTCCCGGTGTTTCTGTGTTAGTGGTTGCAAATTTCGCTGCTCCAGCTAAACCCAGCTAATTTTGATATTTTCTTTACTATAGCGGCTATGACCCGCTATACATTTAAGGATACATTAGTTCTGTTTAAGCACTCATATCTCTCTACTGTTAGCGACTTTTCGCTAATTCCACAGTTGTTTACACGCTAATTAGTTGCTTGCTACTCTAGCTAAGTTAGCGATGGCTTCTCCCTCTCCTTCTCCTTCTCCTTCTCCTTCTCTCTCTTGCTCGGTGTGTCATATGTTTAGTTACTCCTCTGCCTCCTTTAGCGATAATGGTACGTGTAACAAATGTAGTTTATTCACTGCGTTGGAGGCGAGGCTCAGTGAGTTAGAGTCGCGGCTCCGCACCATGGAGAGTCAGTCAGCCGTAGCTAGCCAGCCCCTAGCCGGTGCGAGCCGACCAAAGGTAGCTTCTGCTAGCCGTCTCCCGGCAACTCCCGAGCAGCCGGGAAGCCAGGGAGGCTGGGTGACTGTCCGAAAGAAGCATAGCCCTAAACCAAAGCCCACGGTTCACCACCGACCCGTTCACGTTTCTAACAGGTTCTCTCCACTCAGCGACACACCCGCTGAGAAACCAACTTTGATTATTGGCAGCTCCATTTTGCGAAACGTGAAATTAGCGACACCAGCGACCACAGTCAAATGCATCCCAGGGGCCAGAGCGGGCGACGTTGAATCCTATTTAAAACTGCTGGCTAAGGATAAACGTAAATATGCTAAGATTGTTATTCACGTCGGCGGTAATGACACCCGATTACGCCAATCGGAGGTCACGAAAATTAATGTTGAGTCGGTGTGTACATATGCAAAGACAATGTCGGACTCCGTAGTTTTCTCTGGGCCCCTACCTAATCTTACTAGCGATGACATGTATAGCCGCATGTCATCATTCAACCGCTGGTTGTCGAGGTGGTGTCCAGGTAATGATGTGGGCTTTGTAGATAATTGGCGGACTTTCTGGAGAAGACCTGGTCTGATTAGGAGAGATGGCATTCATCCCACTTTGGATGGAGCCGCTCTCATATCTAGAAATCTGGCCGAATTTATTAGTGGCCCAAAGCCATGACAGCTCAGAGTTCAGACCACAGACTTAATACAGTCTGTGGTCCAGACCAGGAGGCAGAGCTGCAGTCCTACACGCTTCTCTGCGCTTCCATTAGAGCAGTTACCCACCCTAAACTCCACAGAGAGGTTGTCTGCCCCCCGACCACTTAAATCACTTAAATTATTTAAATCAAAAGTAAACAGAAGAGTTACACATAAAAACCTAATAAAAAGTAAAACCACCACTGCAACAGTACAACAAAATAGGAGAATTAAATGTGGACTCTTGAACATCAGATCTCTCTCATCTAAAGCTGTTCTAGTGAACGATCTAATATCAGATCATAATATTGATTTATTCTGTCTTACTGAAACCTGGCTGTGTCAGGATGAATATGTTAGCCTAAATGAATCCACTCCCCCCAGTCACATTAATACTCACATTCCTCGAGGCTCAGGCCGAGGAGGTGGAGTTGCAGCCATCTTCGACTCAAGCCTATTAATCAAACCCAAACCTAAACTAAATTATAACTCGTTCGAAAGCCTTGTTCTTAGTCTTTCACACCCAACCTGGAAAATACTACAGCCAATTCTATTTGTTATAGTGTACCGAGCTCCTGGACTGTATTCTGAATTTTTATCTGAATTCTCAGAGTTCTTATCAGGTTTAGTCCTTAAAACAGATAAAATAATTATTGTAGGTGATTTTAATATTCATGTGGATGTAGGAAATGATAGCCTTAGTGCTGCGTTTATCTCATTATTAGACTCAATTGGCTTCTGTCAGAGTGTACATAAACCCACTCACTGTTTTAACCACACCCTCGACCTTGTTCTTGTCTATGGCATAGAAATTGAACATCTAATAGTCTTTCCACAGAATCCTTTTTTATCAGACCATTATTTAATAACTTTTGAATTCCTATTACTGGACTACACGCCATTAGGCAAACATTCCTACACTAGATGTCTATCTGATGGTGCTGTAGCTAAATTTAAGGAAGTGATTCCATCGGCATTTAATTCAGTTCCATGTCTCAATGTAACAGATGACTCCTATGCTAACTTTAGTCCCTCCCAAATTGATCATCTTGTTGATAGTGCTGCAGGCTCACTACGAATAATACTCGACTCTATCGCCCCTCTAAAAAAGAAGATAATAAAACAGAGGAGGTTAGCTCCATGGTATAACCCGCAAACCCGCAAACTAAAACAAACATCGCGAAAACTTGAAAGGAAATGGTGTTCCACCAATCTGGAAGAATCACGTTTAGCCTGGCAAGATAGTCTTAAAATTTATAGGAAGGCCCTCCGTAATGCCAGAGCAGCCTACTACTCATAATTAATAGAGGAAAATAAGAACAACCCCAGGTTTCTGTTCAGCACTGTAGCCAGGCTGACAGAGAGTCACAGCTCTGTTGAGCCATGTATTCCTATAGACCTCAGTAGTAACGACTTCATGAGCTTCTTTAATGATAAAATTCTAACTATTAGAGACAAAATTCAGCACCTCCTGCCCTCAGCTGGTACTGACTTATCTTCAAACACAGGAACCTTAGAAACAACTGTAAAACCTGATGTACATTTAGACTGCTTTTCTCCCATCAACCTTAATCAGCTAACTTCCATGATTTCCTCATCTAAGCCATCAACGTGTCTCTTAGACCCCGTCCCAACTAGGCTGCTTAAGGAAGTTTTACCCTTAGTTAGCACTTCTTTACTAGATATGATCAATCTGTCCTTATTAAAAGGCTATGAGCCACAGTCCTTTAAAGTAGCTGTAATTAAACCTCTTCTTAAAAAGCCCACTCTTGATCCAGGGGTTTTGTCAAATTATAGACCTATATCTAACCCTCCTTTCCTCTCTAAGATCCTTGAGAAAGCAGTCGCCAATCAGTTGTGTGACTTTCTACACAACAATAAGCTGTTTGAGGATTTTCAGTCAGGATTTAGAGCATCATAGCACAGAGACAGCACTGGTGAAAGTTATAAATGACCTTCTAATTGCATCTGACAAAGGACTTGTCTCTGTACTTGTCTTATTAGATCTTAGTGCCGCATTTGATACCATTGACCATCACATTCTATTACAGAGACTAGAACATTTAATTGGCATTAAAGGCACCGCACTAAGCTGGTTTAAATCCTATTTATCAGATCGATATCAGTTTGTACATGTTAATGATGAATCCTCAATGCACGCCAAAGTTAGTCACGGAGTTCCACAAGGTTCTGTGCTTGGACCAATTCTGTTTACCTTGTATATGCTTCCTTTGGGCAATATTATTAGGAAGCACTCCATAAATTTTCATTGTTATGCAGATGGTACCCAATTATATTTATCGATCAAGCCAGATGAAACTAATCAATTAGCTAAACTTCAAGCATGCCTTAAGGACATAAAAACCTGGATGACCTGCAATTTTCTGATGTTAAACTCAGACAAAACCGAAGTTATTGTACTTGGCCCAGAACACCTTTGAAACACATTATCTAAAGATATAGTTTCTCTAGATGGCATTGCCCTGGCCTCCAGCGACACCGTAAGGAATCTTGGAGTTATCTTTGATCAGGATATGTCCTTTAACTCCCACATAAAACAAACTTCAAGAACTGCCTTTTTTCATTTACGTAACATTGCAAAAATCAGGCACATCCTGTCTCAAACAGATGCAGAAAAACCAGTCCATGCATTTGTTACATCTAGGCTGAATTATTGCAACTCTCTACTATCAGGCTGCCCCAATAAGTCCCTTAAGACTCTCCAGCTGATCCAGAATGCTGCGGCACGCTTACTGACAAGAACCAGGAAAAGGGATCATATTTCTCCAATATTATCTTCTACACTGGCTCCTGTAAAATCCAGAATAGAATTTTAAAATCCTTTCCTTACCTTCTTCAAAGCCCTAAATGGTCGTACACCATCATATTCTTTTTAAAGAGCTCATAGTACCCTATTACTCTCACTAGAGCACTGGCGCCTCAGAATGCAGGGTTCCTTGTGGTTCCTAGGAGTCTCAAAGTAGAATGGGAGCCAGAGCTCAGCTATCAAGCTCCTCTGTGGAACCACAGATCCCAGTTTGTGTACGGGAGGCTGGACAACCTCCTCACATTTAAGAGTAGGCTTAAGACTTTCCTCTTTGATAAAGAGTAGTAGGGCTGACTCCAGTGAGCCCTGAGCCACCCCTAGTTATGCTGCTATAGGGCCTAGACTGCCGGGAGACTTCCTATGGATGCACTGAGCTCCCTCTCTCCTCCTCTTCCTCTCCATCTGTACGCCCTCATATCCATCAATGCTTGTTACTAATTCAACTTCTTCCCGTAGTTGTGTGCTTTCTCTCCCCTTTCTCTCTCCTTCTGTTGCTTTCTGCAGGTGTTTCTGCCTCCGGAGCTGTAGAGTCTGGATCTATGGTTGTGGCCACCTGCTGCCCCCGTGCTCCTCCTCTGCACCCGCTGCTGCAGTTGCTGTTGCTATTATTATTAGTGTTGCTGCTATAATGTTGCTCTTGGTGTTGTTTCTGTTGGTGTTAACATCCATACCATTACCGCAACCATTGAGTTGCATCTCTGTGTGAAACTGTGTTGTGCTGCTGTATGTTCTCTTTCCTCCTGCTCTCTCTCTCCCACTCCCCCCCGTCCCCCTTCAACCCAACCGGTCGAGGCAGATGACCGCCCACCTAGAGCCTGGTTCTGCTCGAGGTTTCTACCTGTTAAAGGGAGTTTTTCCTTGCCACTGTCGCCTAGTGCTTGCTCATGGTGGGAACTGTTGGGTCTCTGTAAATATAAAGAGTCGGTCTAGACTTGCTCTACTCGAAAAAGTGCCCTGAGATAACTTTGTTATGATATGGCGCTATATAAATAAAACTGAATTGAATTGAATTGAATTGAGGATCTTTCTGTATCTCTCCTCTCATTGATCGCTGTTGGTCAAATGACTCAGCAGGGTCGAAGCAGCATCGCATGACAATAAAGCAGCGTGGTGTGTGTGTGTGTGTGTGTGTGTGTGCGTGT
>VMKM01001721.1:105000-117150 GCA_008360985.2 Macquaria ambigua | reverse complement strand
GTGTGTGTGTGTGTGTGTGTGTGTGTGTGTGTGTGTGTGTGTGTGTGTGTGTGTGTGTGTGTGTGTGTGTGTGGTTGGCCCGTTGGTGAGGCAGGTTTTGATAGATTGCTCTGGACATTCATCTAATGACTCGCTCAGGTTTACTCCTGCTAGCGAGGCCTGTCACTTCCTCTAAGCGAGGCCTGTGATTGGTCAGCCTGGCTGCCTGCTGCATCCTGTGCGTGATGGACCTGTAACTCAGCTCTCAGTCCTTCCATCACACCGACATATTCAGGTTTCTCAATTCAAAAATGTAGGCCTTATTCTGGAGAGACAACAACAAACCATTCATCCATCCATTTTCTTCCACTAATCCGGGGCCGGGTCGCAGCAGGCTAAGCAGGGCAGTCCATGCGTCCCTCTCCCCAGCAACGCTTTCCAGCTCCTCCTGGGGGATCCTGAGGCGCTCCCAGCCCAGAGGAGATATATAATCCCTCCAGCGTGTTCTGGGTCTACCCCGGGGTCTCCTACCATTTGGACGTGCCCAGAAAACCTCTAGGTGAAGGCATCCAGGAGGCATCCTGATCAGATGCTGAACCACCTCAACAACAACAACAAACCAAACTAATTACAGACATTATGAATCACATTTACTCCTAATACAGGTTTCTATAAATGTCCAAAAACCAACTATACAACTATAAACTTTCCAGAAGTTCAACCATCCAACACCTTTGGGATGAACTGGAACACTGACTGTGAGCCAGACCTGATCACCCAACATTAGTGCTGGACCTCACTGATGCTCTTGTGTCTGCCTGCAGCTGGAGTGGAGTGGAGGCTGTTAGAGCAGCAGGTTAATGCTGGTTTTGGAATGAGATATTCAAACTCGCGTGTCATGTATGGTAATGTTCTGCATACGGAGATGTGATTATCCAAATAAGATTTTCTTATCTTACTCCTCCTCAGCTGTCTGAGTCCTGCAGCAGTGGTTGTTGCGTCAGGCTTCGGCCCACAGCGCCCTCTCTCTCTCTCTACCTCCCTCTCTCTCTCTACCTCTCTCTCCCCTCTGTGCTTTATTAGTCTGCAGGTCTATAAAGCAGACAGGGAGGAGAGAGGAAAACGTGCTGACACTAGATGTTCTCTGCCGATTTACTCCCCAAAAATACACACAGAGGGCTAAAAACGGAGCGGGACTTGGCCAAGAGAGAGAGGGGGTGACGGCTTTTAAACACACCCGGGTCTGATCTGGGTTATATGGACTCTGCGGTGCACCCTCACTGTTTGTCCTTCTGTTTAACGGTGAGGTATAAAGTAATGTTGGCACAGAGTTTGTGAGCCGGCTTCAAGGTTGGAAAAATGAGGTTTGGAGAGGAAACAGGATGATAGAGTGACAAAGAACTTCGTCTACACTTTCTAATGTCAGTCATACTAAAATGGATGCTTTATAATATTACAGTGGAGTCTCCATTCTCAAGTTTAGTGTTTTAATAGAAAAAGGTCAATATAAAGTAGATTTTTAGGTTCACCTGAAGCAAAATGTTTGATTGTGTTCACATTTTAAAAACAGTTTGAACTTATACCATCAGGATAATATGACAGATGCTATAATCACATACAAATCCCTTTAAAGAAAGAGAAAACGGGCGCATCCATTTGTCTTATAACAACAGTATTTACCAGGAGACTAAAGCACTAAAAGTTAAACCTTAAAACATCCTTAAATTTCATAATTACATTCACTGTAAGGGGTAAATATACTGAATTTGATGCATTACACCAAAGTGAAGCCCTAAAAAGATGCAAACTGAGGTACAATAATGCTAACAAGGAGTTTATATGAAGAGACTGAGGTCATATCACCCCTGCCCCCTCTCCTAGCTAGCCTCTAGCTTTGATAACTCAATGCATTTTATCATGGCGGGTTTTTTTCAGAAAATCTTCATAAGAGCTGTCCAAGAGCTTTTTATCTGGTTTAAAAGGAAAAGGTTTACAAATGTTACGTCTACTGCAGCAAAAAACCCGTCTTTTGAACATGTTTCAGCTTTTCAGAATGACTGATGAAAGAAACAATGAAAAACCCCATTAAGTTACAGATGCAGTTGGAACAAAGGTTAGCTAGCTTGTTGATGATGCAGTCATTTAGTTTTTCTCAGTTACATCATGAGTTAAAGGTCACCATTAACCCTCTCTGGTACTGTTATTTTCTCTCGCAAGACAATGCCCCATTCACCACCACTCCACTAAATACAAACCGGCCTGACTGCTATGGTACATGATCACACCATATTATTTCCTGGCTTCAAAGGCTTTCATAAAGAGCACTGGAGATTCAAATGAGGAACAGACGCACACCTTCAAAGCCTTTAATCATAGTTTTGAACCTCTCACCGGCCCGTTTTTCTGTGATTCTAAATGGAAATGAAATGAAACATGGTGAAATGTGACCGTTGTGAGGACCTGCTGGAGTCGAGGTGATGTTTGTGGCCAGCCAGTCCACCAATCAGAGAAGCCGCTCACTGTGAATGCAGACATTCAAAGTATAGAGCACATGCAGATAACAACCATCCTTGAAATGAGAGGGCCTCAAAAGCTTCTGAGGTGTAAATGGCAGCAGCAGCAACAATGACAGAAATGACACGTTGGATTATGGATGTATGAACATAATGATTGTGCATATATGTGCGTGTGCTGTTATGTAAGAGTCCATGCTGCGATATGTGATATGATGCTTTGTTCCCACGCATGGAAATGAGCTCGAACAGACCAACAGGCTGAAAAGCTGAGAGTGGGTGTACAAGTGTGTGTGTGTGTGTGTGTGTGTGTGTGTGTGAGAGAGAGTGTGTATGTGTGCGCGTGTGTGTCTTCCACATCAATGCATCTAAAGATTTTGATTGTTGCTTAAAAATAAGAAACTATTATTCAGAAACACTTCCACTTGGTTGACACTCTCTCTGACTTAAAGGCAGCACACATCACATCAATACACCTGCACCCAGTGTTTTCTATGTACGCCCGCACACCAGCGGCGACGCGCGTCGACTCCCAAGAAGAGCAGTACTTTCATCACATTCGCTCCCCGGATCAACACATCCGGGCTCCTGTGCTCGGGCTGCCCCCCTCCCTGCCTCACACCTGGATGCGTCTAGTGTTTTTCCAACCAACTTCAGATGAGACCACGCCCATTTCCGTATGACGAAAGCATCGATGGCTGCGTAACAGAAAAGCTGTGTCTGTGCTGACCAAAATGAAAGTTTGGGTACTCATTTAAACTTACAATTATATTTTTAGCATAATTTTACATTTAAATTGTGGTGTTAGGACCTAAGCAGTTATCACAGCTGCATGCACTGACCTCGGTGAACCTTTGTACCAGTCCATTACTCTGACAGGAATGAGTAGCGTTATGGATTCAACGTTTTTCCTGGTTTTAATATCCAAACAACGGTACGGACAGTCTGATCTCATGAGTTTTCACTTCAAGCCTCACGGCAATAACAACCAGGAAATTGTGTAGACGTGTAATAACACACACTGGATGTAGAGTACATGCACGTCTGCCTACACCTGGAGCACTTGGTCTCATTATTTCCGGACTATCCTGTCAGCACAAAGTTAATAGAGATCCTGATACAGACACCGTCTGCTCCTATCCAGCCACTTCCAGACGACTGCTCACACTCTCAGTGAATACAGACACCGAACAACCTCTAGAATTATGGGAAATAATGACATGTGGATCTGGCGTTAAATGAAAGGGATGGAGAGGTTGAGGAAGGTGATATAGAAGAAACAAGAGAAAGGATAAAGAAGACCGAGGAGGTTCTCAGGGTCTCTGCAGGTTTCACAAAGACGAGTTTAAGAGACCTTTTTAATGCAGCCTGGAGTCGAGTTTAAGACCAATTTAAAGACCAAAATAAAAGAAGCAAAGCTCTCAGCTCAGGCCGGTTTCCGAGAGGTAATTAAAGCTGTGAGGCGATAAATGGGCAGAATAACGGAGAGGACAGCAGGTTAACCCTCGGGCGACCAGCTCAGGTCAGATCTCACTCCAGGAATATAATTGTCTTATTATCTAAAAGGAAGTTAGAGATCTTTCCTAAATTTCCTAACTTTGTTAATAGACTTCTCCCCTTTGTATTCATGCCTCATCTGTAGTTTCTTAATTCAGACGTGAGCAGATGACGAATCTTTCAGGTCTTTAATGACCCGAGTAAAAACAGTGTATTTCAGCTCAAAGTATGACTGAAACTTTGATATTTTTTACTTTTGGTTACTGTCAAACAAACTAATTGTAATGAAAAGATAAATAAAATGAAAACCATTGTGTCCAGTTATATTTTGTTTTTAACATGTTATGTAAAGCTCTTCAGAACTCCTCTTTTGGAAAAACAAAGTTGGATTTGTTATTAACAAGGATACAAACAGTCCTACACTGATCTGAGCAGCTTAGCATCACATGGTCAACAAAAGTAATATGAGACATTTTGACTTACTGAAGCCTTAAAGATCCAGGTGATACTGAATACTTAATTGATTAATCAGTCAACAGAAAATACATTTTGATAATCAAATCCCCGAAAACCTATTTCCTCAATCCCCCTCTTACTGTGAGTGATGGAGTCCTACATGAACACAGGTAGGCCTTGAAGTGGGCGGGGCTCAGCTGGAAGAAGGTGATGTCACGGACTTTCGTGCACCAATCAGGACTTAGCACCATTTGAATCAAAACGTGATTCAAACCACACCCACACAGCCCTGATGAAGCAGATGAGCTGAGTCTTTAAACTCTAAACTACTAAAAAATAATAACTTAGGATGTTTTTTTCCCCAAACTTTGACCCTGACTGTTCCGTATTTAGTCACCAGCATTTAACGTCAGAGAGAAATGGCTCGGCTTTGAATCATTGGAGCAAAAATGCCAAACACTCTCTGTTTCCACGCTCTCGAATAAGACTGTCGTCACTGGAAGAACAGTAGCATGTTTATTACCACATTGTTTTCTTGTAACCATGACCTCCATCTTTCCCTAACCCCCCGAATCAAGAAGGTTTAGTTGCCTAAACACGACCAAACCTTAACCAAGGAGGTGGCAGATAAGAAAACGGTCATATGCACTTTATATAATTTTTATATCATCTCAATTGAGTTTCTTTAGGTTTTGGACTGTTGGTCGAACAAAAAAAGCTATTTCAAAATTTGTGAGTGGCATTTTTCTCTCTCATCTGACATTTTACAGATTAATAGATTCATTGGGGATCAATCATTAAAAAAAAAATGCAGTCAACATCCGTATTACATTACACATAAACAGCTAAATGTCTTTACAAGGTATTTTCTGGAACTGGTAATATACTAGTGTTGACCTCTGGACATGAAATGCAGCTGGACACACACACACACACACACACACACACACACACACACACACACACACAAATTGTCCCAACTGATCTAAATTTGGTTGTAGGAACCTCACCTAATAACACATTCCCTGTGCATGAGCGCTGTGTGTTTTGTTTTATCACAGCTGTCTGGTAAAAGGTTAGCCTTTAATAAATAAATGACTAATGGATTCTCTCTCTCTGTTAACATACCAACCTCGCTCGCCCCATCCACCACATGTATGTAAGCCTGTTTCTGTGTGTGATGTGACAACAGCCGCTCAGAAAGACGAGGGGAGCAAAGTGTTCTCTTAAACTTTCAGAGGCAGAGAGAACAGCGAGAGGAAAGAGCTGCTTCTCAGGGGCTCTTGGCTGTAATTGGGTTTTTCTGCAGTAATCCAGCTCTGACGGCTACTTATCCTTCACGGAACAAGCAGCAGCCATCTTGGTAATGAGAGGCCATGCCGCTAACTCTGACACCTAATGGTTTTGTCTCATGAAGCGGAGTTGTTTTAATGACACCGGAAGTCCTCACCTCCGGTTCTGACCTCAGAAGCACCTTTTTTTTCCATTTTTAATAACTCTTAGTTTCTCCTGTGACATTTTTAATCTTTGGTTTCTATTTTTTTTAGCAGGAAGCACATGAGGACAATCTACATTCAGAGAGTGTATACAATTGCATGAGTGATATTTTAATATGAGGTTTAACACATTCTGGAGTCATGAAACTCAACTTCCTGCACAAATAACTGTGAAATATTCCCCCAAAAAACACGGCACTTTTGTCAACCAGCAGAATGGAGGTTCAGAGAAAAGAATAAAAGGAAAAGATTGCAGATTACTGGAAACAAGACTTTCCCTGGGCTCTTATTGACTGAGCTATTCAATAAAATGGCCGCCGTCATTTTGTGAATAGCGGTTAGAAGAATTGAGGCGCTCCTGTTCCACGGCAATCTGGAGAACTGCTTCAAAATCAGGAGAGGAAAAGAAACAGCAGAGCAGCAAAATACCAGCAATTTAACCGAGCCACCAAATGGGTTTCAGATCGTAATTTTCCTAATTTTCCTCTGTGGCTCATAACACCATTCTGAGGATAGACTTTTTCACATGGAGACTTATAAGCGATTACTGTTGATGTGCTCTTGAGAGCTATCCACCACACTGGGAAGTAAATCTTTGTACCAAAATAGTCATGTAATAAAAACTAAAAAATGGTGTCTTTCACGGCCGTGCTGCTTCTGTCCTCTGCTGTCTGTGTCGGACCATCAACACACACCACCAACAAGGTCACTACTAGGCGGATCGTGGTCCAGGTCCGGACCCAGACACCGTCCTGGTATCCGGACCTGGACCTAAGGCCAATAAATTATTGAGAATGATTACATTTTGATGGAGCATTTCTATTTTAACCAACACAGCTTTTCTAGCCACTGGTTTAGCAGCCCAGGAAACTCATGTGATGCTACTCAGCCAAATCTGTGACACACACACACACACACACACACACACACACACTCACACTCACACACACACACACAGACAGACAGACAGACAGACACACACAGAGACAGACAGACAGACAGACACACACACACACACACACACACACAGAGAGACAGACAGACAGACACACACACACACACACACACACACACACACACACACAGAGAGACAGACAGACAGACAGACAGACAGACACAGAGACCGACAGACACACACACACACACACACACACAGAGACAGACAGACAGACAGACAGACAGACAGGGGAGAGACGAGACGAGAGACAGCAGTGGAAGAAATAAGTGAGTCAGAGAAAAGTAATTTCACATGTCATCTAAAGAGAGAAAACAGCTTTGAATCAAGAAACTATTATTGACAGCTGTCTGTAAGCCAAATTGGGGACATCAAAGCTTTACTCTACTCCATCTGAAGACCACATTTCCCATCAGCCCATTTGCCTCTTTATCCTGTTTCAACTTTTCTTTAATAAAGTGAAATTAATTTTGATATGAATTCATTATTAATTAATTTATCTGCCTGATATTTCAAAGATATTCAGTCATTTCCAGTGAAATTTCTTAATCATCAAACTGCAAAGGGAATATTTTAAATTAATTCTTTTCTTTTTTTTTTGCATAATATTTTACTTTTCATTTGAGCAACAACCAGCGAGAGAACCGCAGAGAGAAAAGGAAAAAGACTGAGATGTGGCGATTGAGAGCAAGAAAAAAAATCGTGGTTGTGACAGGAAAAATTAAAAAACAGGGGGGAAAAAAACCACACACACACACGCAGAGAGATAAACAGAGATTAGCGTGCTCTCAGTGAGGCTGATTGATAAAAGACCTGATGAACCCTGATCATTTGATCCCTCTCACACACAAACATTAAAAGTACACAGAAACTGCTAATCCACTTCTACTCACTCTGTGGCTCTGTGTGTGTGTGTGTGTGTGTGTGTGTGTGTGTGTGTGTGTGTGTGTGTGTGTGTGTGTGTGTGTTTACCTACTTGCTTGGGGTTTTTAGCTTCACTCAGAGTTCAGCAGGAGAAACATCTTCAATATCTTCAGTACAGAATGCCTAACTAACCCTAACTGTCTGTACATTCATTTTAAGATTTACTAACAGTTTTTTAAAGATGGTGCAAAGTTAAATGCATACAAAGTTGACAGGAAGACACAAACAGACAGAGGGATGGGGAAGATGGAGGGATGAAGAAAGATGGAGAGATGCAAGAGGAGATGAATGAGTGGAGAAACAGAGAGATCGAGGAGACTGATGTGCAAATGGAGGAAAGGAAGAAGAGAAAGATGATGGATGGATGGAGGGATGCTGAAGAGGAAGAGGATGGACAGATGACGAGGAAGATGATGGAGAGAAGAGAGGACTGGAGGATGAAGGGATGGACGGAGTGAGAGAATAGTGTGACTGCTGGTGTATGAACAGCAGCTGCAGAGTCTCACACGCACCCTCAGTTTCTTTAGCAGTCTGGCAGTTACTGGACTCATTCATCTGCAGCTGAACCTCCTTCAGGCTGTGTGTGTGTGTGTGTGTGTGTGGCAGAAGTTGTGACACAAATTCATCAGGTTTGCAGACAACTCAGAAGGACACACTGATGTGATTTTCTGTTCTGACAAAACAATTCAGATAGCGTGTCTCTGTGGTGAATCACATGTTCAGATGAAAATGACCCGGCAGTAAAATGAAATCTACAGACAACTACAGAGGGATTACTGACACACACTACCTAATCAAGTAAATTCCCTGCTTGTGACTATGAGAAGCTGCAACATTCACTAGAAAATGAAAGTGTTAAGTCTGTCGTGAGGACGGGGGCAGAGGAAATGTTATCGTGATCAGTAAATACTCACCGCAAACTGCCCTTTACATTTTGATATTTTCTGAGTACAAAGGGACATTTTAACCTGATGGTGGAGCTACAGGACGAGTCAAGGTGTGACCAGAATCATCACGATTCATCTCCTGGAGACCATGAGTCATTCATTTTCCTTGTCATAGACTAAATGTATGTTCAACAGAAGTTTTGACCTGATGGTGCCATTGAGGACCTTGAATATACATAAAAACTGAATCCAAATCTGGTCAGTAGTTGTGGAGACAAAAGTGTTGATGGGTCTGAATGATGGACGAGCAAACAGAAAGAGTGGAGCCGTCCTTTAACTGACAATGAAGTAAAACAGAAGAAGTGGGGAAAACAGAAGGTCTTCAATTCAGAGCATTTTTCATCATTTTCTGTCCCTGTGAGGACGTTTGATCAGTCTCGGTTCATTTCGTTTTTTTTCCTGAAAATATCTGAACAAGTGGGTGGCTCCACCATCAACCAGACAAAGCCCTCTGACCACAGTGTTGCCTCTTTAATAAATGTATTGCTGACAGTGTGCAGAAGTTCACCAGGTTTTCATTTGATTTCCGCCTCCTACACATCTGTCTTAAGTTAATGTTTCTTATGAGTGAAAATGGAGAAGTGAGCCTGAAAGCTGGACTTCTCATTACCATCTGACATTTCAGTTTAAAACCTTAAACATATTTGCACATGACAGCTCTCTCACTGACAATCCCACCAGCATGCAGAGATGTACTCCAGCATTATGCAGTTATAAACACACCCTCATGACATTATGAGTAGGTGTCTTACTGTGAGTGAAAGGCCAGCGCCTGCTGTCGGAGTGCATGTGGTCGACATTGGTGGTAAACCACGGTAATGATCTGTCACATATATCCTGACACGCAGACAAACAGCAGCAGCTTTAATATGAGAATATCCAACGCTTCACCTTTCAATTAAACGGGTTGATTAGGTACTGACTCAGCCTAAAAAAATGGGGTTATTCCACCAAATATTGACTATTAATCCCAGAGGAAGCAAATTAAAGATTCATCAGCAGAGATAAAGCATGTGTATTTTGCATTATCCAACGTACAATGACTCATATCCACAATAATCTCCAACATGTAGCAAAAACACACTAAACAACTGAGTGACGACACCGGATAACTAACTTAGAACTCATAAAAGGTGGACAATGGCAATTATAGTGACTTTGTGTGTGACCTATAATTCATGGCTGCAATTATGCAGATATTTCCATAGCAACAACATCTCATAAAGGATACTTTACTGTTATTATGGGTACAATGGCCAAATGGACCTCAGAATATCTTTAGCTTATAATAAAAAGAAAAACAACTTGATACATTTATTTGAAATTGTAGTTTAATTCTAGCTGTGGGTGAAGAAAGCCTCATCGGGAGGACAAAGGCTTTTTTTCCAGAGGTTAGCAGGGTGGTGAGCTCTACTGAAGGATTTCCTTTAATACTGGTTTCAACAACATATTTGAATCCATAAACGTCAGGCAGTAAACCATCCATCAAGGCGCAAAATATTCAACTCTGAATGGCTGCTGCAGCTTGTCCTTGGCCAAAGTGTAGACATGTCAGCAAGGGCAAAACGCCGCCTGATTGTCTGATCACAGCAGCCACAATGAAAGTGAGGACACCCAGTACACCAACACACACACACACACAGAGATATGTTTCTGTGAAAGAATGAGTGAACAGACAGGTAGACTGAACACCAAGCTTATTTTGAACTTATTTTGACAACTTAATGTAGATTAGGTGCAATTTAATCAGCTAGATGGAAACTATATATACACACACTCTTCCAGCAGAAAACAATTCGTAATAAAAAAAAAGGAAAGCAGATGATTCATGATGGATATATTCACTGTCTGAAAAGACACCTTTGCACATTTTGTTTTATCTTTTTAATTTCAATAAATGAACACAATGTTTTAACATAGCTAAGTAAGAATAAAAGAAATGTGCTTTCAGGAAAAGTTCAGACTTTTTATTAAAAATGTTCTGCTGTTCATCTGAACAGTTATTGAATCTTTTCATGTGACAAACATTTAAAAGATGTCTGATTCTAGCTGTTCGACAGGAAATTAGAGCGAGAGACAAACGGAGAGAGAGCGACAGCTACGGAAAACACAAAGAAGCAGAAAAACCGAGGGAGGATGTCCCGGCCTAATCAGTCTTGTCGGCCGCTGCTGCCTTTTCATCCAGATAATGCACCTCCATCCAAGGTGAAGACATCACCTCTGACGAACCCAGCACTCCCTGCCAGATTAATTCCTGCAGACTATCCCTTTAAGTGCCACTACCCCCCCCAACATTAATCCAGACGAAAATCAAGAGATGGCGTTGTCACCAAAAAAAAAACCCACAACAAACACAGCCATCAGTAAAAACCGAGGCTGTTTATATCTGAGTGTGAGGGCTCGAGAGCGACGTTGGTGTCTCCCAAACGGCATATAAATCGCCGGCGTCCTTCAAGGCGTGGTGGAGGAGGAAAGCGCCGCTGGCTTATTAAAGAATCCAAGTGGCACTTTTGTTTCACGTCGAATGTCATTGTTTGCATGTTTTGGAGGTTGTCAGCAGCAATGAGAACGTTTAAATGCACTCAGAAAGCCTGTTAAAGTGCTGCCGGTTCAGTCAGCTGCTCTGTCACAAGGTCGACAGCTCAAATAGCCATCTGAGGTGATGAAAGTGAAGGAGAAGCACTCCTGCTCTCTACAATTATCTCTGAGTTTCCTATAAGAAAGGGACTGAATCCACACTGGATTACCTGCATAAAATAAGATTAAACTTGAAAGCAAACCACAATTACACAGGCTTTGTTGAACCCAGGGTCCATGGTGGAGGTTTTCTGTGTTTTTACTGCTGACCATTTCCCAAAGCATCCCATCAGCTTTTAGATAGATTTTCTTCCTGCCAGGCAGCTACTGGAAAATTACTTGAAATACATGATCATTCAAATCCCTTTCATTTTACAAAGTAACTGTTGTATTCAAGGACGCCTCCCCATATGACATTTGAGAGTCATGGCAACCAAAAAAGAACAGAAACATATATATTGTTTTCCTTTTGATTAATAAATTGGTCATTTAGTGAATAAAATGTTCCCAGAGCCCGAGATGATGTCTTAAGATTGCTTGTTTTGATTGTCAAACAGTCCAAAGATGCTCAGTATACATTGAAATGCTTTTTAAGAGTAAAATTCAAGCACTTTCAAGGTACCTAAACCACAAACGTCCAGACTCTCTAAGCTTTTATCATCACATCTAAGTTGTTACTATAAATTCCAGGAGACAACAAACAAATATGACGACGGGATTGTTTCATTTCAAATATTAAAAGATTTCTGGTTTACATGAGTGACTGTGTCGATGATGAAACATGAGATTATGTTGAAAAATCAAGC